>WIXG01000462.1:0-53328 GCA_009869945.1 Mesaphorura yosii | reverse complement strand
GATGTGAGTTCGATTCGGAGCTGGTGTCAGCCGACTTCCGTGGTCCATGACGATGTCCGTGTAGATGAGCGTTGGGAACTCATCCAAGTCAGCTGCGGCAGGGTGACGATGGGCGGATGTCGCGTTTAGAACGCGCATAATGAATATTTCCATCACCGCCTTCTGATAGCACGGGCGCACAGCCGTGTCGTTGTCGAACCCCTTCGCTGCCGAGAGAAATGTTCGCATTGGAGCGAGGGCACAGGGAGCGTATGCCTTTTCTACGTCAAACCACATCGGCCACCAGGGATCATTGGGCGTGATTTGGTAAGGGTCGAGCACGGCGATGGTCGCGCCATTGAACTTGCCCGACCGTTTCCAGAGCCGTCGTGACGGGGTCGAAATGAGGCCAGGCTTGTCGATCATCACGAAGAAATTCGGGTAGCAGAACTGACAGCTGATGTACAACGCATTACCTTTTCCGTCGTCGCCGTTTAGAACCTCGACAAAAATTCTTGCATTTATCCTGCGTAGTTTTCCAATATTCGCTCTTGCATCGGCAGTCACCTTCATTTGGTTTTGATCGAAAAACCATAGCCAGGGCCACCCAGGCGTACGCTGCGGGTCCACAAGAATGTAGAAAAGTGTATTTTCAATGCTGACGGCTCTCTCACTAAAAATCCTTGCTAGGCCCTCCAGAAATTGCGTTTCAGGCTCTGAACGACGCTGCTGGAAGGACGCGTAGATAAAAATGTGGAGCTGGCCAAACTTGGCGAAGCGAAATGGGCAAAGGCGCAGGGGCGACCGCGGGCGATGAATTGGCTCAGAGTTCGATGCCCAAGAATTGTTTTTGAACTCGCATTCACTGTGAATACGCGGAGCTGTTTGCCAAGCTTGCAATGTCAAGGATGTCTCAAGGATTTCGAGGCTCGGGCTGAGACGGGGATTGCGTTCGAACGTCGCGGTTGACGGAAATGAAATTAGAATTGTCCCGGCTTGATCTTCGGCAGTTTCGAGCAGTGACGCCAAAATCGGATGCCTTGCCGTGTCTGCAAGCGATTGTTCACCACAAGTGCAGGGCACCCTTGACAAAAGAGTGATTATTGAAACAAATGCGAATGAAAACTTCATTTTTGACTTTACGAAATGTTTACTTCCTTTTCCTTGTGAACTCAACTGAATGGAAGTTTAGACGAAAGTGAAGCTACACATGAGAGGTTAACGACTCGTGGTAAATTGACATCTGACAGATTGAAACGCATAACTGAACTTTCATAATTGACATAGCGCGATTGAGATGACAGACCACGCAATTTGTCAATTTGTCAAATGTGAGCGTTACATATTAGAAAAACTCTCACACATGGCAAACACCTTCAAGTGCCATTTCCCCATTGACACTCCCAAAATTGAAGGGCACCAGCACAAAACCCTGCACGTCGTGCACGTTCATGATTGGCCACTCTTCGGGTCGCGTCTGATGCGTCACTCCGAACGTGTACCAGAGCACGAGGTCCTCCCCCGCAACCGACTCATTGTTGCTCACGTATTTCGGTAGCCCGCCGACGAGTCCAGCTTGCATGCTGCTGCTGGAGCGACGACGGCGTGGAAAACGGAGTCCAGGCGCCTGCTCCGAGTCGTGGAACCTCGTCACCCAAAACGGGTGCTTCATGAACGGGGCTGTCTCCAGCCAGGGGCTGGGCCTGGAGCTCGACTCGGGCAAGTAATGGAAGGCTACCGTGGCCGGGCGCAAGGCGTAGCCGCGCGGCGACCCGAATAGGTTTCGAGAGCCCGCGTTGACTGCGTTAACGACACGCCACGTACGATGCGCACGCAGGTTGTGATCGCACCCTGTCTCGTTAGCGAGCAGTTTCTTCTTCGACGAGAAGGCGCCACCGCCTTGCCCGTCTGCCGTCACATCCACCTCGAACACGTGATTCTTCACGCCATCGACGTCCAGATCGATTCGATAGCTGAAAAAGTGCTGGTGGATGGGCCCGACAAGGTAATTGTTGAGAAGGTCCAGGCAGTCCTCAATGCATTCGGGGTCGTTGCTCTGCGGGATGACTCCTTGCGCCAGGACGATCCCCGTCAGGCGGGTCCGCACCTCCAGCACGCCGTCCATGTGGAAAACGTACTCAAACCCGTAGTCGTAATTCCCGACGGTCGCCATCATCGTCAGGACAAGCACCCGCCCCCGCCGGGCGTCGGTGTCCTCCGTGCGGAGGTCGACATGCTTGTAAAGCAGAGGCGCGTCCTTCTCGTACGCCGCAACACAGCCGGGCAGCGGGCTGGGTTCCCCCGTCGCCTCGTCCACGACCAAACAGTCGAATAGCAACGCGTTGTCCGGCACATCGACCCCGTGTCGAAGCGGAACGGCGTTCTTCCCCACTCCTCCGTACTGGCCCACGTCGAGAGCGCCCCGCCACCGCCAGTCTCGGCCCTTGGCACCGTAGGGGACGAAGAGCTCGCCGAGAGAGATTTTGTAGGCCACCGCACGGCGCTGCTGCGCGCAGTCGGCGGCGTAGGAGACTTGGTGCAGCTGCAGGCCGTACAGTGGGTCGACGGAGTAACGCAGTCGCCATTTGTACCAGGTCAGCTGCTGCCCCTGCATGTGGATGGAACTGCCTTCGGGCTGTGTGATCAGAAGCGGCTTGAGCAGCCTATCGTGCGGGTTGGCGCCGGTGCTGAGTTCTTTGATAGCTGGCGCCAGGTAGCTCGCCTTGTCGTCATCCCAGACGGAGACCACGACGCCTGTGCCTGCGCCTGCTCGCACGTCGACGGTGACGATGAGCCCCTCGACCACGGTCCAGTACCAGAATCGAGACGCGGGGTCCTGGTAGTTTGTGATGACACGGAGGAGATGGCCGGGAGCCGTCGTTCCGTTTGGGTTGGCGTAATCGCCCGAAGCCCCGGCACCTGGTCCAACCACCCAAATGTCGAACCGCGCCCTTCCTGGCTCCAGACCCCGTCCCTCCATCGCGGCACGCCACTTCGAATTTGCACGAACCAGCGCATCTGCTCTTTTGGCCTCAGTCTGCAGAACCGGAGGTGATACACCTCTGCCCAAATCCCGCCGTGATACAATCTTTGCTTCATTCAAGTCCACCACGAATTCTGTCAGTTGATTTGAGCTCAGATCGAAAACTGCGGCGTACGCCAGACGCTGATTCGTAGGCACCGGCGAGTTTGAGAATAGGTGCCATTTAGCACGGCTTTTTGGCGGCTCCTGTGTACGAACGATCGAGTAGCGGAGTGAAGGCTGGGCAGCTGCAGGGTACGAGGCACTGATAATGAGCACGGCCGAGCGCACTTCGTCAGCTCGCAGGTCGTCGAAGGCACTGGCGCTGGTTTTGTCCGGTTTAGTGGCTCCTTGCTTTCGCTCCGAGGCGGCTGCGTACAGGACGACCGCCAAGATAATTGTCTCAATCAGAAATGAGTGCATTTCGAATGACAGCGGATATGCGACCGACCAACTTTGTGGAATTGCGTAATGCACCAGCTTCGGAAGACAACCGAAGCAAGTTTGGCTTCGAATCTGGACCACCCGAATACTGGTTCGATTGTGGACCTGCCAATCAAGTCGTGCTTATTTCTGCTTTATTTAGCCAGCTTGAACAATAATTTAATTCAACGTGTCCTCATTCCTTCAAATTCAGTTTACTAGGATTCTTCATTCTATTGTGCTTTTAGATTCATAATTATGCCTGAACATTTCTATTAACATCTACACTTCATGCAAATTGTCACTGAGCAATTCGTCCATATCATATATCAGGCAGCAGGTCCCATTAATCTTACTCTCCCACATCGAGAATCTTCGACAGTCCCGGAGTCATGGTGGGCGAAGGCGGAAACCGCTGGTGGTGGTCTTGTTGCTGATACCAGTCCCAGGGCACGGGTTCCAGTGGCGGTGTTGGAGGTGGCTGGAAGGAGAGGTTCGGGACCACCGGATGACTGTGGCTATGGTACGAGTAAGGTCCGAGATTGGCTTGATTGGGACCCGGGGCCGGATGCAACTGAGGAGTGTAGCCGACTGGAAACGAAAAAAAAGTAGTGAAGCAAGGCGTCATGTGCAGGACGTTGTGAAAAGGCGAGAGTGAATAGGGAAGTAGTGGCTTACCAATTTGGCACACGACTTTTGGGACGTAGTAGACCGGCGGCGGATGAGAACGGGAATCACTCGAGCGCGCGTTTCTGTTCATTCCGAAAGGAGGTTGCTGCATGAGAAACGGACACTGTGATCGTCTAGGAATCGAAGTCGAGTCTTCTTCCTCCGGACGTGCTGTGGCTGTGGACTCCCTTTGGGCAGTGTTGTGTGATTCTGATTCTGATCCCTCGATTGAATGCACATGCGCGTAGGCCTGCACGCGTCCATGCTCAGGAGCACGGCTGCGTGGTTCGAGAGCTCCGTCTACAGACGCAGTACGCAGGGCACACGCGTACGAAATTAGGAGGATCAACAGCTTAACAGCAGCCATGATGCGTGTTGATGTTTGTCTCTGGCAATCAGGGCAAGAAATGTCTTCAAGCAATCAAAGAGCTATACGAAATTCTGTTTAGGTTTTGGCAAGATTGCATTTGTGTCTTGACTCTTCAATGTGCAAAATCCTTATCGCTTATCGGGCATGCACCTTGCCGTTCTGAGAATCGTATCCGGATTAGCTTTTGCTTTCATACGATGACCTGAGGATTACCATCGTCTGCTTCCAAAGAAAGGTCGTGATCAGAGTCAATGTACTGACCTGACCTGCTTAGACGTCACCGTAGATGACATGACGTAGCACATACAAGACTCATGACGAGTACATTTTTAGGTTTACGTTTTTATTCTGCTCAAATTCATAACTACGTATGGAAACGGCAAACGGCATGCGAAAAGCGTGCGAACCTCTTGAAAAAGAACTAATAATTACTTCTCCACAACTGACTGTCTTCAGAATGGCTTCGCACCGAGTTGCTTCCTCTGCCACCGCTGCTGCTGCCAGCGCCCGAACCAAAGCTGGAACCACGATTCCCCTTGTCCGTGGTGGGTTCGACTGGCGTGGGCGAGGGAGTTGGCTGAACTGCCGGCCGCTGGTAGTACTGTTGGCCGCCTGAATAATACCCAGTCTGTCCACCCTGTCCTAACGAGTACCTACCCCAAGGCTCTGCCGGTGGAGCTGGAGCCTGCGGGTACGGGAGAATCTGCATTCCGCCGTCAGATCCCGACCCACTTTGCACCGTGTCCGTCTCCGTGCCCGTGCCTGGGAACGTTGGCTGAATTTGTGGCGGTGGAGCGCGGTTGTAGTACAGCGGATACTGCTGAGGAACGTAGCCAGCTGCAAACAAAGACGTGCGCGTAAATTAGCGCTTTGCCTTAGATAATGACATTTGTGAACTTACTGATATGGCACACAATCTGTGGGACGTAGTACACACGCTGTGTGTATGATCCGCCACTGCCGCCACCCCAGGAAGGAGAAGGCACGTAGGCTGGCGGCTGTCCCGGTGCAGGAGTTACCGACTGGCCAGCTCGAGCGCCGTCCGCTATGACCCAGCCTGGGCCTGGTGTCGATGTCGATGTCGGGCAGATCCCATCTGGAAACCCGGGGCAGACCTGGACCCCGGACTTGGGTTCAGGCTCAGCGGTGGCGGTGTGCAGTGCGCAGAGAACCACGACCAGAGCGAGGCTCCAAACCCGTTTCGTCTTCGATACTGACGCCATGATATTGATCGCTGAAGGCTGACGGCTATGTTGATTTGTATAACCGAGCGGATCTTGAATTCTTCGGGTGAAAATTGAAACTGTTGAAATTAGCCTTATTTGGACTCGATTTTATACGAAATATGTTGCGGCTCTTGCAGATGGGGATCAGAAGATATTCGCGTTCGCAATTATTCCGAGAAATCTGTTTGCGCATTTGAGTCTTGGGAATCCTTATCCATTGACGAGCTTAAGGATAAAATTCACAGAAGTATTCGCAAGAGGACGGCAATAAGATAAGAGTAGAGTATGAAATGAAGGTCAAGTGGAAAGGGCAGCGGCAAAAGGCAGTTCGGAGATTGAACAGCAGCAGCAGAACGAAGACAGAAGAAGAGCCGTTTGGCTCCTTCTTGTTGACTGCAACTCAAAGACGACTAAAACCACTAAGCTAAGTCCATTTCTGCGAAGACAACTTGAGGAGGATTAAAAAGGCCAATTCTAAACAGAATTTCTGTGACCTATTTTCTTAGGATTCAATTCGAGTACCGCCATTCTTTCATTCATTCATTTCCTCTTTCCGATTTTCCCATCGTATGAAATGATCAGCAGGAAATTTCGCAAATTTGCCAATTTTACCACAGGAATAACTCGTGGACAGTGAAGGCGAATTTTACTTGCAATTGGTGACCTTAATTATGTGACAGCTAATCTTGACATTTCATGTCCATCTTCCATGTCAAGTTCAATGAAAAGAAGTAGAATAGAAACAAGCCATTGAGACAGTTGAGACAGGCATCCAGCACCCAAGAAGTGACAGGACGAGAACGCTTATTATTGATTACACAACGGGAACGCAACGGTAACAAGTAGCCAGCAGTAACAGCTATAAATATTCACACTTGATAAACTCTGTGAACTGTACGAGCCGAACGAGCATGGCCTGATCATGAGTGGCACTCATGACCCGTACCTGTGCCTGTAACCTGTATCATAAGGCATGCTGCTCATGTCGTTGTCATGTCCACGTCCGTGTCTGGACTCGAGCCCAAGCCGTGCACACTTGTGTATCATGTCTCGCACACTTTGTATATTTTGTATATTTGCATTGCGTACAAAAATATGAGTATAGAATCCAAGTCGATGTGCAATCACGGCAATCAGGCAAGACACGAAGAGAACACGATGGAAATTACCACTCGAGTCGAGTCGGGTGAATCCCGAATTGCTAATTACAATCAGGCAATTAGCAAATGAAAATTGACAACTGTGGCTCGGAGTTTTTTGTCTCTGCCAAATTCCAATGGCCAAAATACATTCGCAATGGCTAAGCAATACGATCGCAGCGCGGTAATTCCTCGTGTAATTCACGAATCGAGGCGTAGAGGAGGAATTCCTCGCTCGGTGGAGTACTGGGAATTTTTCCATGGCTCCAATCAGAAGATCCTCACCTTATCACCTTCGACTCGGTCAACCTGAACCGTAGGTACAATTCACCTATTCATCATCGTTTCTCTTTGCTCGTTCACGCTGATGCTTCGTGCTTCGTGTTTCGCCAATCGCAAGTTTCGTTTATGTTTCTACTTCTCCATCGCGTTCCAGACCACATTGACCATAATGGCCTTGATAACTTCCACATGTAAGCATGTGGCGGCACTGCAGCAATCACTCGGCAACCAGACCACAAAATGACCACAGAAATGGAAAGCAATAATTAATACATACAATTTACATTTACGTGCGTTTTAATTAGTAGCCTACTTGAGACAGTGGTTATAAAATAGGGCACAGGTTGCCGAGATTGAGTCAGTATTCAGTTTTCAGCCTGCGAGTGCCTTTCAGTGCGTGCTGCCGCCCGCCGCCATTAAAAATGCCTCCACACAGTGAAGTGCCTGCGCCCATGGCTGCCTTGCGCCAGCGCCTGGAACCGGAGCCGACCGGGCTATCGAAGGAGCTGCTCGAGCTGGATTTAGACAAGAATCTCAAGACGACGCCCGAGGCCGCGTCAACCACCAGACGCCGCTCACACTTTTACTGCCACCATTCACACTTGCCCCCATGGCTCCAAGACAACGCCTACCTCACAACGCACCACCGGCCGCCTCTGCACTCGTACACGCGCTGCCTGCAGTCGGTCTTTAGCATCCACTCAGAGACAGGCAATATCTGGTCGCACCTGCTAGGCTTCACGCTCTACACCGCCCTCGCATACAGTTTCTGGACTTCCCCGGCCGCCGAAGTGAGCACGGAGGAGAAGCTCGTCTTCAGCTCGTTCTTCGCGGGCGTCATCCTCTGCATGGGCTTCTCGACGCTCTTCCACACATTCTGCTGCCACTCTCAGCGCGTGGGCGGCATTCTTATCCGGCTTGACTACTGCGGAATCAGCATCCTCATCATGGCCGGCTTCTTCCCGTGGATTTACTACGGTTTCTACTGCGAGACGACTGTGAGGCTCGTTTACAGTCTTCTGAGCCTCGTGACCGGCTCCGTCTGCCTGGTCATGTCGTTCACGGAGTACATGTCCGACCCTGGCGCACGCACCCTGCGGACCGTCGTGTTTACTAGCTGCGGGCTCGTGTATTTGGTCCCCGCAGCCCATTTTCTGATGCTGCACGGGCTCGCCGACCCCGTCGCCCAGCGGGCTTTCGTGTGGCTCGTCCGAGTGGCGTCCGTCTGCATTGCGAAGGCCGTCGTCTACTCCTGCAGGCTTCCGGAGAGGTTGCTGCCCCCTGGCTCATGTGACATTTGGGTAAGCTTGGGGGTTTTGCTTCCTGTCGCTGCTTTTGGAACTGCTGGGAAAGATTTTGTGCTAATTTGAAGTACTTTAGTTTCAGAGCCATCAAATCTTCCATGTGCTCGTGGTGGTCGCGACGATGGTCAATTATTTGGGGGTGAGGGAGCTGGCGACGTACAGGAGAGCGTTGCCGCTGGAGTTCTGCAGCGCCAGCTGAGAGCTGAGGCTGAAAGGCCTCTAAGTCAGAGATTTCAGGAGTTCCTGCTACATTTATACAGTTTCTAGTCTCATTTTGTACGTAGCAAATAAAAAAAGTTGTATAGTTGTACTTTAGTATTTACTTGAATGAATTGACTGCAGAAAAACTTGTTCCTTGTTCGTCTTTCTGCTATTTGTTTTGCCAACACCAACTTTAGTTATCTCACCAATGCCAAATCAATTGACATTCTTCTGAGTTTTCAGGCTTGGCTCGTACTTACGCAATCGCAATCGAATCAGCTGACCTTCGGTCTAGGCAAGCGGTCCAGCATGTTCATCGCCAGCAATTATTCACTTCCAGCTTCATTCAAGCTCTGTTGGCAAAGCAAAGCATAAACGCAGTGAACAGCAGAAATGAACCTCCTCCAATTTCTTATCCTCCTCCCGGCCACGTTCCTCGCCCTGCTCGTCGGCATCAAAACTTACCTCAAACACTCCGTCCGATACTGCACGTCCAAACGCCGACTGAATGGCGATGGCGGTTACGTCGCCGTCGTCACCGGAGCCACGTCGGGTATCGGGCTCGAGACGGCCAAGAACCTCGCGAAACGAGGAGCACGCGTGATCATCGCCGCCCGCAACGTGGTCGCCGCCGAGAAGATCGCTCAACAGATTCGGACCGAGACCCGCAACGAGAATGTGCTCGTTCGGGAACTGGATTTGAGCCTGATGAGCTCCGTGCGCCGTTTTTGTACTCGGCTGCGCAAGGAAGAGTCCCAACTGAATTTGCTGGTCAACAACGCCGGAGCGGCGTTCACGGAGAAGCGATTGAGTGAGGAGGGCCTGGAGCTCCACTACGCGACGAACCATTTGGGGCCATTCTTGCTGACTAATTTGCTGATAGGTGAGTCCCACGTGTAATAGAATGCATGTAAGATAATCGTTTAGATAGGCCCTGTTCACTCCACAGATTTGATGGCCCGCGCCCCATCCGCCCGCATCGTCAACGTCTCCTCCTCTGCCCACAAGTGGCCCCAGTCGTTCGATATTCTGAATCGGAACTCCGCCCTGCGATACGCGCCGAGGATGATTTACCCACTCACCAAACTGTACAATGTGCTGTTCACCGTCCACCTCCACCATCTTCTGAAAGAGACGGGGCTCAAAATAACCGCCAACGCCGTTCATCCGGGCGTAGTCCAGACGGAAATCTTTCGCGACGCGAAGAAGCTCCTGCTTTGGAAAGTGATGTTGGGGCTGGCGAGTTCCTTCTTCCGCACTCCGTGGGAAGGAGCCCAGTGCACTCTGCATGTGGCGCTCTCGGAGGAGGTCGAGGGGCTGAGTGGAAAGTATTGGGATAACTGCCAAGTGGCGGACATGTCTAGACTCGCCACGGCGGAGACCGCTGAAGAGTTTTGGCGCAGGTCGGCGCAAGATTCGGAGCTCCAGCCGGATGAGGACCACCTGGGAAAGTTGCTGGTGGCGGGGAAGAAGCTGAGGAGATAACAGATAATGGATTAATAACGAAAGATTGATTAAAGAAGTATTTATTCAGTGTGGTTCGAGATTTCTTCTCGCCTGGCCTCTTGTCCTTGCTTTTCACCATCAGCTCCTTTGCATCTCTACGTTCATCCTGGACAATGCCGCAATGCATTGAATGTATGGAGTTAGCAGTCAGCTGCGCAGCAGCTGCCTGTAGTGGTCGACCTTAGCTTAATTTAATCTCGGGCCTGCAGTGTGCTGGTGTACAGGCAGGTGCTTAGGCTTTGGCTTAGGTGTCGATAAGCCAGCAAGCCATGGCTGAACCTCACAACTCCTTCACTATAACCAAGGTTAGTTCTGAAATCCAAATCTTAACGTAATTAAATTTTAAACATACCTTGCCTTTTCCTTTTGTGGTACCTACAAAGGAACATGAGCCATCCAGTATCTTGCCACTCAACAAAACGACCTAGCACAATTTTGGTAATCTCTGTGACCTCGCCGGCCCCGTCGCCGAAGCCAGCTCACAAAGTCACAAGTACGCGGTAGTGACCGTGGTAGGATTCGGATTCGGGATACAGGCAATGGAGTTCCTCCAGGTTTGCAACTTTTGCTGGAGGAAGTCAGATGCCTGGCTCACCAAATCTCCGCCTGTATGGCGAGTCAGCCACTGCTGTACCGAGCCCTCGACGAGAAATGCTTTATCCTGGAGCGCCAAGTGGAGGCAATGAAGAATGAAATCGAAGAATTGATGCAGGTCAGGAGAGGTAAGAACTTAAGAACAGTAGCGGACGGTGATAAACTCACTTTATTTATTCAGTAAATTAATCGATCAATTAATTTCGGATATATTTTTAGACCTGGGCCCCGATGTGATCATTACACGACTCCCACGCGGCCACGCTGAGGACATTCCACGAATACCAGCGGGCCACCTGGAGTTGACTATCCCAGGAGCCCAGAATGGCATAACAATCGAGAGGGTTACTCGAGAAGTAGGCCCATCGCCGGAATCGGAATTGTTGCGATCTCAGCAAATTAGATCTCCTGTCCGTCCAGAGCCAACTTTACGACCTGACCATTGAACATCAGTCAGCTCAGGTTCTTGAACCTGAACCGGGCTGGACTGTTTCAACTGAAATTGTAGTTGAGGTCAGTGATGCAAATACCAACGACCAGTGCGCTCGAGCTTTCGCTACACGCAAAGATTTGCGGAGACACATGTTAATTCATACTGGTAAGGAAATCACGTGAAAAAATTTCGGGAGGAAAAATTAAATCATAATTTTCGAATTTACTGCAATTGCGAGTGCGAATTGTGTTACAGGTTTAAGACCATTCCAATGCAGCTGGTGTGAAAAGGCATTCCGCAGGAAGGACAATCTGTGGTGACACATGAAGCGTGCTTCCCACAACGTGAATGAAATTATTAGCAGACAATCGATCAACGCCAAACCACACCCACTACCAACGAATGCGAATGCAGTTCCCAGACAACCAGCAGTCAAGCAATCAAATCAAAATCAAATTCATGTGGCCAATACGCAGAAGCCGACGCCGATAAAAGTTGCCAAAGCCAAAAAAGCAGCCAGTCAACCAAGGCAAATTAAAGTTTCTAAACAGCAATCAGCACTAGCAAATCAACACGCCGGGCCGGTCGTGCCCGTGGCTTTCGAGACCAAGGCCGCGCTGCTCCAGAAATTGGCCAAGTTGCCTAGAAAATAGTACAAATACAAATACGAATACCGATGTCTCAGTCTCAACTCAACCCACAGCTTTTTCTTATTTATTTTCTTAAGATTTTTTTTTGCATGACATTTTGAAATGACGCTTCATCTTTCTGCCTATAGCGGTGGAAACTGCGGGCGTTTGGGATCCAGTCGACCTTCAGTTTGTGCGCGAAGTTGGTGACCGATTGTCTGTGGTGGCTGGGGACAGGCGCGCTGCGGTGTTTCTTCTCCAGCGTGTTTCTCTTGCCATTCAGAGAGGAAATGTTGCCGCGATCTTGGGTACTATGTCGTCGGGTGAAATACTCGAGGAGCTTCTTTGCTGTGATTCGTCTCTCGTTTGGATCCCAGTTTTCGAATTTTGGTGATTTTACTCGCTATCATATGTAATTTTGGTACTTAATTCTCGTGTCCATATTGGAGGCGCAAAGCTTAAAGTCTCCCTATCGAATTATAATGTGAACATGCCCAAGTTTACCAGTACAGATGTTGGTATTTATACCCATGAAATAAATGGTTTTGAAATAATTACGGTGCTCAGATTCATGTGCTGTGCTGTGCGTTTGATCACTTCCAATTTATTTATTAAACTAATCGGACTTTAGTTGTTTCCAAATTGTTTGGCGCGTGGGTTACTTTCGATTATTTCCATTTTCGTTTGGATCATTGGCGCCCTGTTTCTCATGCCCAGTCGCTTGCCTCAAATTGCAAGAATAGCTGGCGAAAGCCGAGAGGGAATTAAATTGAATACTGAGTTGTAAAATATTCTAGGAAACTGCTCGCAGGTATTTCACGGGAACTTAATTAGCAAGAACCGTAATTAGTCACCCAGCGAATCAGACATTAGTTGCATTGCCTTTAAGAATAATTTAATAATTCATCAAGAACGGTAAAGCGGACGCGTCACGGACTTTTTCTTCGCTGCATTAATTATGAGATGAAAAATTCACGTTGCGACCGCGGCTCGACTCTCGACTCGTCTTTTCAAGTTTTCACATAGTAAAAGTGCAAATTGAATTTTCATGTTCTACTCTGCAGTGAGGCAAAGCGGGCAGAGTCAATGCGTGAAAAAATGCAGTCGCTAATTGTGACTTTCGACTGGAGAAATTTGTCGCCGGCAGTAATTAAGAAATCTCTGAGACATTTTTTGTTGGATGGAGATGTGGAAAATCGGGCCGAGCGGTAACTTTCTTCCGCCGCGCCACGTATAAATTACTGTATTGCAGTATTCTTGACTTTGACAGCTCGAGGCTTCCTTACAATTTATTATCTCTTACTGCATAGCCGCACGAGATTCAGTTTCTCAATTCGTAATGCGTATTCATGCATTCATTCATGTATTCATGCACTTGCACATGGATTTTGGACTGATTTATTATTATGAAGCTGTGAAATCGAATCCGCTCTCATCTTTCTTGTGGATTTCACTTTAGAATTTCACGTTTACGTGCATTTGCACATTCATCAGGGTTGAAGGGGAGCTCAGATTGAATAATCCAATTTATTGTTGTATTGTGCTCTGAGATGGTCTCATTTTGCCCCATTTTAGAATGAAAATGCTGTTCAGTGCGCGCTCATTGAGCGTGAAATATGAAAGGAGACACGAAAAACCCGAATACGAAGGAATTGAAACACAAATTCATTTCACATGAGATTTCTTGTCACTTTCTACGCCATGCCACCAAATTTTAAAGACTCACAATTCATAATCCCGCATTCCGTCTTTTGTTACCGTGTCTAAGTGGATGATTAATGACACGGTCCAGGAGAAAGTCGAGAAAGCACAGACGCAGAAGCCGAGCCAAGCCAAAGATGAAAACGAGAATGAGAACGACAATGAAAGCCACTCGACAGGTCACCGCGCCGCCGTCACATTCGCATTTTCATTTTCACACTCTGATGAACACGAACGAACGCATAGAAACGCGAGGCTACAAAAGATTAATAAACTCGAGCGAGAACAAGCGCGGAATGCGTCTCCTTGCTTGTTTCAGATGAAAAGATGAACAACAGCGACGCTCACGCGTGAACGTGACACTCGACTCAGAAATGTTGTTCATCATCGCATCTGCGAAAGATGGAAAGGAAAGATTGATGAGATCACAAAGCAAAAGTGCTTCTGCTCTTGCTTGGAATGTGAAACGCGAAAACAAGAACAGAAACGAGACACAACAAAAGTCGTCAAGCCATGTCGACGCGTCTCTGCCGCGGCCACAAAAAATTATACGGAGAAAGCAGAAGCAGAAGATCAATTTTTTCGATGCGCCGCTGATAATCCGATGATGAAACGTGATCTCAATTCAATTACGTTACCAAGCTGCGTCGTCATCGTCCATGGTCAGTGCGTAATTACAAAGGGTACGGGAATTAATTCCGAGGATTATCGACGGTGCTTTTTTACCAATTTCAGAAAAATGCGTGCTCAGTCATATCAAAGTCATTCGCGTAAAAACTAAACGAATTCATCACAAAGTTATGATTGCTTTTCGTTTTTAGACGGTTTTTTCCTCATGCCAAGTCAGTCAAGTGCCACTTGTTTGTAGTAGTTCGTTTCGTTTCGTGCACAAACCACAAAAACTAATCGCTGCACATCTGGGACATAATTTAGAGACCACTCGTGCATTGGGACAATTTTTTATTTACGCTCGCATTGACTTATGATTGCTGTCCTGAAGGGAACATATTGAGTGGCCACTTGAACTAGACCGAAATTTGTCCCACCGCACCGGTTGACATTTGGACATCTTAAAATTGGAAAACAAAGAAATACTTTGACGACCCGACGGGAGACGGGCGAATTGACGAATTACGAATTATGGCTGGCTATAAAACACTCGAACAATTAATTCAAGGGTAATTGGAGTTATTGCTTTTAGCTTTGGATGCTTTTGGTCGACCCACCGCAGCGAATTAAATTGTTCCGTGTGCAATGTCGAGTCTCAGGCGTCTCTGCTGATTGAAACCGTGTGAAAATCATTTCGTACCTCACACCGAGCCGAATATCGAAAGAAAGGAGATCATAGCGTCGGAATTTAATAAGCAAACCGCAGCCGCACCGCAGCTCAGCGCAAGAATTTTATTACTTTTTTCCTTCCGTGGGACAGATTTTATTGCGAGATTTATGAAATACCTTTGCGGATTGCTTGCGGTTGGGAAAAATAAATACAAGATCATAAAACCTGCCCGGATTTTATTGAACACAATTCTTTTGTTCGCGCCAATTTCGCACTCAAAGCAGATCAGCGCATCGGCCTGGAGATGAGTAAGAGAGGAAAGAACGAGAATTCAATTCCGAAATTGAATTTTTCCTGAATTTCGTGCGCACGCTTGCAGGCGAGCGAAAACTAAAAATCCGTACGAGCTACACGACACGAGATTTTGAAAGTGCGACCTTCTTGAGAGAGACAATCGTCATTTTTCATCCTCATCGAATCGGTTTCGTATTTTGTACTCGACGTAATAAGTGAAAGTAATAATGCGGATTGACATTGACAGCGACACGACAGCGCAGCGCTTGAGTTTGTTTATAATCTTAAAAACGCTCAAAAGCAGTGAGTCAGTGAGCAATGCACATTTTTGTAGACTTTACTATTAATCATTTGCAAGAAGCATAAAAATCGTCATTCTGTTTTACTTCAAGTTTCTAAATGACCAGAAGGATATTTTTTTTCTCGAAAAATTGGCTATAAAAGCTCCAATCTCCAGTAATTTGATCCCGTTCGTTCGTTAATAGCCCTAGTTTTATGAAAATATGAATTAATTGCTGCGAGCCATAGAAAATCTTAGTGGACGGTCATTAACAAATCTCAAGCATACAATTCGCTTTTCTGAGGTGAAAAATTCAAAAGGTCATTAGCGTCGGTGCTTGACGGCAAAACGCAACTTGATGCAGGAATTTTTATCTGAAACAAAACCATTTAGCGCCGTCACTTGACAGAAATGAAGCCATTAACCAGGAGAAAAATCTCCAGAATTGAGCGTAAATTTTTCCCACCGGCCGAAAAGTGCACTTTACCGATTGCAAAACCGGTTTTCCATTCAGCTGACTTTGCATTTGAATTTTCACCAACAAAACACAAACATTTATCCACTTTTTGTATCGTTTATCGACTTGGTAATTATGTTAATGGCTCGCGTCCGAGTACGGAATCACAAAATCTCAACCGTTCTGAACCATTGCGTTTCAGACAGCCTGTTAATAATCTTCAACGCAAATCACACAAAGTCAATGGGCAAGGGAGCGACGAGCCTAAGCTTATTAATGCCCTTCATTATAAGCAGAAGAATAGATTATGAATTTTTAATTCACATGAAGAGATGCAATTCAACTTCCAACCCTTTGAATCTGTTTAGCCGAAGGGAAACCGTAAAACTCGTACAAAAACAAATGCACAAAGTACAATGCGTGAATGTAACAAGTTCGGCCGACGAGATTTCAATGTTTCCATTCGCGACGGACCAACTCAAAATGAAGTGTCGTAATTTTGTCGATGTTGCAAGTTGAGAGGATGAAAAGTGGACATCCATGTATTGCACGTTGGAATTAAAGGATTATTATCAAAGGCAACCTCATTTCATTTCACAATCACATTGCAATTCACTTTGATCTCCGTCTCGTCTAGTGTCCACTGAATTTAATGAAGCCATTTTATTACATGTGCTTATTTTGTTATCGCCATTGCCTTTGTCCACTTTGTCCATTGCAATCGAAAATATCTGCAGGCACTTCTGTAATCCTTTTCCAAGATTGTCTACTCAATGTAATAATGCAATGCAATTACTTGAGCAAAGCCCATCACGCTCAATTGAGCTGAGCTTTCGCTTCCCACGTCCGTCCAGTCGCCGCGGCCAGAAATAATGAACTGCTGCTGTCAAACGGAATGTAAATGACCAGAAATGAGAAACGAGACACAGCGTCCAAGCGCAATAATTCCTGTGCTATTGAGTTTTCATTTGCACCATCAGCAGTTTGCATGATTAAATACGAGACAAAGGCAGTGTGCAGTGAATTCATTTAAATTTGTCATTCATTAGTGTCAATTCTCCAGTCCAGCAGGACATCGATGAGATGTTTCTTTGTCTCTCGTAATTCCAAAAAGTAATTAACAGACTGGGCTATGTGACGCGAATTGAATGAATAAGTTGTCCAGCAGATGAGCCAGAGTCCGGGACTTCCTGGACGCGAGATTCCAGTATCCGAGCCCCATAATCGCATAATCCTTTAAAATGACACCAGCCTGTTCTGGCTCGAAATTTATTTATGGGCTTTTGCCAATAAAACGCAATATTAAACTTTAAAATTAATATCATTTGTGAAAATCGGATGCAATAAAATAAATAAAATGAGTTCAAATCACCACCACCCTTTTTCCTGGCTTGGCCTGGAATCATTCTCTGTAATAATCTTTCTTGAATGAAAATGAAACTCATATGCAATAAAAAGTACCGTGGCGTTTTTGGCTACTTTTTATTATTAGCACCCGTTTTTATCCCCTGCACTTTTTTACGTATGTGGAAGTGAGTCATGTGCAATGAAAAAATTCTTTGATCATTGCACGGCACGGTACAGATTTTTTATCCGGGCGTTTTTCTTTTCTTGTTGTATTCTGCGCCTCTCTAACACGAATGAAAACCTCAAAAGAGCCCCTTGGGCCCTGCAATCAAGTTGTTTGCGTGCGCGTATTGCACTGATTTGTCAACTTAGAATGAAATTGATCTTTGCTTTGGGTCGGTCCACTTGTCATTTTTAATACACATTCTACAATTTCTCGGACAGTGTAGTGCAAAAGTGCCTGACATCTGCGCATTTGCTATTGCTTTTGCTTTCACGCGCGAAGGGCAATTGAATTTATTTATTAATAAAAAATACTTCAGCCACTATACTAATTCAAATATATTTTCTGCTGAGACCGACTTTTTGTAATACGCCACATGTGACTTTTTAATAAGCCGAGGCAGAGAACAGAGATTTGGGGCTCTTTTGTGGTTGGCTTTCGGTAATCGCTGCTTTGCTTGATTACGACATTTCTGGCAATTTTTTTAGGCAATGTTTTATTTGTGTTGAATTAAATAATGCGTGATGAACTGGAAAGGAGTAGCTTTGGGGGCGTCACGCCGTAGCAAGCGCGCCCTTGCAACGTTTGCTTTGCATTTAAAATTCACGGTCAAAATTCCGCCAGTTCGGGACTGCTTTCAAGTTTTCTAAACCCGGTTGGTGTCCGCCGTAGCGTGATGGACGAATTCTCCGAACTGCCCATCAAGGGAATTGCTAAGCCATGAATTATTATAAGGTGAAAGTGAGTGAGCGAAAAGACTGCACTTAATTACGCCTGATGGCGCACGCACGAATGATTCCCATGAGAAAATTAAACATGACCGTTTTGAATGCCAAGGCTGAATTCGAAATTCGAATTCTCATTTCGTTTTGAATTCCGTTTGCAATACCATCCAAACTGCAATTGCAGTTGCCAACCTGCTCAGGATTTTCTGGAATTATGGCCTCATTTGTGCAGAAACTGATAATTTTGTCCTGCGTAGCTTGCATTCAATTATGTATGGCTGTCAATCTGAACCTGCAGTCCCTCTCCCACTGCGCATTTCACCTAACTCATTTCTACGACACTGAAATGTCCGAGAGCATCCTGAATTCCAATCAGTACGGCCAGATTTGGACGGTGCGCAACATCAGCCGCCCAATGCTTTCGGAGTCCGAGAGCGTGCTGCCCGACTGGGAGTCGAGATTCTGCAACGTCCACCTGGCCATCAGAACAGACAATCGCAACCGGCTGCTTTCGGACAAAGCCGTCTTACCATCCGTCCGCGACCCTCAGCTGATGTTCCTCATCTTCGTCTGGGTGTATCACTTAGAAAACGCACCATCATATTCTATGGATTTCGATTTCATGGGGTACAACATCCAGTATTACGTGATAATAATTCAGGAGCCGGAGCCCCCTCAAAGGATGTGGTATTGCACGGTCAAACGCATGTTTTATTGGCTTGGCGAGGAACCACTCAATGGTGCTTTGGTCAAGGGCCTGTACAAAGAGCACGGTAAAATATTCCATGGAGAACCTGTGCACGTGGTCCAGCCTGGATTTACGAAGGAGCAACTGCATGGCAGGTGCCCAGCTGAAGCGGAAGATCGCCGTCCGTCGGTCAATGTAAGAACGGCATGTCTAGCAAAGCTAAAATTCACGCAGTTCCTCATCGAAAGGATGAACGGCTCCGTGCTCGTCTCAAACAAATTTCCTCTCTCTGCTAAGGCATACGTCGTTGGAGAGATGAATTTTGTCGCATTCGAACTTTCGACGTTTCGGGCCGAGAGGTACCTGCTGGTACAAGAGAGCAACATTTTACTGATGTACTGCGACTTCAACCGGCGGCGGGTAAGGAACGACTTCAAATGGCTACAAACATTCGCTTCGGGCTACTGGGTCCTCGCGCTGGCCGCGTGCGTCATGGCAGTCGTCGTTTGGCACCTGCAAATGACCAACGCCGAGCTGAAATTCTATCCCGACCTCTTCACTAACACATTCAATCTGGGGCGGGGCGGCGGCGAAGGCTATATTCGGACGGGCCTGCACGTCGCGACGCTTCTGGCCGGCTGCATCATCATGGCATACTACCAGAATCACATTCGAAGCATCGCTCTCGTTCCGGACCCGCCGCTGATTTACGGCACGGTACGAGAGTTGCTGGAGGCAGGATTCAAAATCAAGGCACTAAAAAGTCCTGTGAGCATCCGCTCCCTGGTGTCTGCCATGCACAAGGATGATGCGACGAAGGCACTGCTGTACGATGGCTTTCAACCCTACAACAGCACCGAGGAATTCATTGATGCACGCTTCAGTCCGTCGAATCCAACAGCGGTGATTATTTCTGGACGAAATCCTGTCTCGACGGTGGGCAACATCGGGCTGTACAACCCTTCAGCGATTTGCCATCACGTGCCCGAGCCGTTCGAGGAAGATCGGTTGCATTGGATGAAATTCAGTGGCGAACTGGCCTACGAAATGGCGTCTCTCTCTCAACGCATGCTGCAGAATGGGTTGCACAACTTCTGGAATCATATTGACGACACAGCGACAGTGCTCCGAAGCAAAATGAGCATCAGAGACAAGGGACACGAGCCACCTCCGATTTCGATGGATTTTGAAGTCATGCGCATCTTCCCGATTTGCGGGTGGATGCTGGTTGTATCATTTTGGGTTTTTCTGGTCGAGTGCGTCTGCGGGATCCTGGAAAGACGCCCGACAAGAAAAGTTCGGACGGAGGGAGCACAAAACTCGCCCGAAGTTCGAAATGTTATCAGATCAGAAGTGTGGTTTCTTTTGTCGAGGTAAATTAAGAAAATGTTATAAGTCAAAGATAAACAGTTTAAGCTAAGATTCTCTGGCCGTAAACCTTCTCTCTCGCAAAGTGGTAAAATCTCAAAGTCGCAAATAATTTTTGCAATTTTACAATTTTGCGCTGCAATTGTGATGGTGTATCATTCGCGCACTTTCTTCGCAGAAGTTGAGTAGTGCTGATGAGAAACTTTTGGCTTGTATTTCTTGCACAGATTTTACGAATTTTCCGCTCCCTGTATTGCTGCAAAATTGTAAATTCGCAAACCAGAAATCGCAAAATAATTTACATGGTGGCAGTAGGAGGGCTTTTGCGACGTCGCAGAATTCCGTTTGCGACTTTCGGATTTCGCGATTTTACGAATATGCGATGATTTTTTGCGGAGGAGAGGGTTTACGGCTTCTGTGTCATGTCAGTAATTTGTTTGCGCTTGTTGTAATTATAATAAAGATGATAGAGCCAAGAAATGTAGTTCACGTAAGATTCTTTCATTACGCACTTACCAAAACGTCCAAAACCCATTGCAGTAACGTTTTAGCCTTGATGCATGTATTTGAAAGTAAAAGTGGGCTGCTTTGTGTCGTGTCGTACTTTGCTCTGCTTCCGAATCCCGTCACGCGGGAAGTACTTCGTTTCGTGTTGCTACTCCGTGCCCCCAACTCCGAGCAGATATCTCATGAGTTGGCTCCCAACACTCGGCCAGGCAACAACAACGCAGCAACGGCGGCAGAATAGACAAGAAACTCTTCCTGGCCTCGTGCTGTACTTCAGCATCAGTATTTCGCTTTCAACTGTGCGGTTTCTACGGATCCCAACATCAGTTCAGTCATTCTTTCGTTACTCGTCTTTGAACAGGAATACAAACGATGGCAATTCCACTCGACATTCCTAAAGACTGTGATTCAGTGCTCCTGAAGCCAATCGACAAAGGGTTGTTTATGCGCCAATTGTGTCGTGAACTGATTGAAGTGTACCGTCAATACTTCGATTTGAATGCAGACTCGAGCATCATCAGTGTAGAATCAGTGCCCATGACTGTACCAGCTGTTGATAGCAATAACAATTCGAGATTTCATGCGATGCATGACCCCATTGGAAGAAACTCCGACTCCAGGCGAATAAATTCACCTGCAAAGCCTGAGAGTCGTGCACAGGCTTGTCTCCTTCAATTTAAATATATTCCGCATCCCAAACCTCTCGAGAGAATTGGACTCCAATTACGACAAATCGCAGACGTATTTGAACAGGCAAACGCAAAGTGTACGTGAATTCGCTAAAACCTTCTCTAAGCAAAACCCCGAATCAGTTTTGTTTTTGCTTTCGGCACGTCATTTTAAGTCTACTCTTATTTTCTGTTTTCTTTACAGAACCACAAGCATACACATACACAAATTTTCACGGAGAGGTACCCGTTCACGAGAGCAGTTTTCTTTCTTCGACTCAAATAATACAAACACAGCGACCCGCGACTTTGAATTAGCAAATACGAAAAGATCACCGCCACGTCAACGAATCGTCGATCTCTTCTTACCTGAATCTCAATTGTAAAGTTTCTACGCAATTTTTACCGCACGTGTACGCGTACGTACCGGGATCACTACGAATGTCTTTCAACAGATTGTTTAAATTTTGCAATGGAAATACTCATGCAATATTTTCCAAATCGTGTACAGCAATTCAGTGTGTGTATTTTTGATATCCAGGAAAAGTGGAAAATAAACTGGTACTTTGTAATGGAAAATCTCGCGCGACGAAATTACGAAATAAATTGAAAGTGGGTCATTAGCACGAGCTTCGTACGAGTTCATAACATTGGCGTAATCCAACCTTCTTTTTCGGCATCACTCTACTTGACTCGACGTGATCGGCTTGGGAAAGAGATTCCCCTTCCCCGAGGTTTGGAGCCAGTCGAGTCGGACCCCGAATTACTAATTACGAATTACAGATTGCTTAATCGCGTGATTCCTCTCGCGTTCCCGGAGCAGGGCAACGCAGGTGCTGCACCGCACCAGAAATTTAATATCTGGCGGGTCAAAACTTATTGCTGCAATCAACATTGTGTATTATTAACGAGTATGATTATAAGTACTCATCGCACGGCACAGGACAGGACAGGAAGGACAAAGGCCAAGGATCACGCATCGTCGTTCATGCATGTAATGCTCAAAGCTTCGGACTTGTTCGTGACCATGATTACGTCAATCAGAAGAAAGGAAATCGACAGGTTCACAAAAAAGTATTTTGCTTCTGACAAAGGTGAAAGAGTTATCATGCAGTTATCAGTTATTAGGTAGACATCGCACGTGACCGATTGTGGAAAAAAATGCAATTACCTTTTCAAAGATTCACGTGTTTCACGTGTTTTCATGCGACATTTTTAATAAATATGGATTACCGACAATTTTGGCTTCGCGTCACGCGATGAGAAATCAGATTACGATAAAATTCAGATTGTCTCATTTTTCCCGGCTTAATACCGGCCAATTTTTGTACTACAATGAAATTGTACTTATTTTCTAGCAAATAAAAGCGGAACCCATAAAATTCTCACTTTAAAGTCATGATTTTTATTTACGGTTTATCCACTCAACATTTTCGGTGGGTCCCAAATATTTTTATTGCGTTTTTGACAATTGTAGGCAACCCCTTCTCCTCTTCGTCGAGCTTGATAATTGCCGATTTATATTGCATTGCACTGCGCTGCTTCAAGTCAAGTGACAATCAAAAACGGATTTCCACCCGACGCACGCACGTTTTAAAGTGAGAACAAGTGCAATTTAAGCCATAAATTTCAAAACGTAACATCAAAAATTGTAAAATGCAACTCGCTGAATGGAATTTATGAAATGTGAACTTTATTTAAACAGAAGAAATTTTAATGGTTTCGGGCAATAAAAACGCATCACTGAACGCGACAACAATACGGCATGCGACACGGCCGTGAGTTTAAATCATTTTAAATGTTGCACTTGTCTCAGATTCAGAAAACGTATTGCATTGAAATTGAAAAGCAAACAGAAAAAACATGCACACAGCACAAAAAAATCAACCACAAAAACTCTTCAGCTCGCTTAAAGCTCGCTGAAAGTTACGTGTTACGTGTCAGGATTAATTTCAGTGCGTGTTTCTCAAACGCTCAACCCTTTTTTCATTTGAAGCGACGAGTTTTTTATTTCTCGCAGCCAAGAACAGGCAGGCAGCCACGAAAGAAAAAATTGTGTGCACTGATCAAAAGAATGGATTTTTTCATCTTTTGCGTTTTGCACTGATCGCAGGGGGTAAAGTAGTGCTAATCACAAGCATCGTTTTTATTTTGTTGCAATTGTGAGCTGGCCCCTTTGTTAGGGATGCTATTGTGCTGATGCACTGAGACCTGTTTCGTCTCTCATCTTTGAATCTTTGCCTTTGCTAGCGCTGCTAATGGGCTTTTAGTTCAATTAAAAGAAAAAGGGCAGGAATTTAGACTTCGTTTTGCCAGCCATGCCATGCCGTTCTTATGTTTCGTTCAAGACATTAATTTTTCAAGACCTTAACCTGAAACTGCTTCAGATGGTTATGAATGCGGAGTCTGCGTATGTGCTTAGCGGGGTATCAACGAGCTATTTGTTATACTGTGATAGGGAAAAGAGGAGAATATGCAACGATCAACAAAGCTGGCTGACCACCTTCAAATCGTCGCACTGGATTCCAGTGTGGCGTCTCGTTTGTCTTGATTTCGGAGTGCGTCTACCATTACCATTGCATTCGAAAAGAAGGGCGTGCCAAAACAAAAGCGCACCTCAAACGGTGGTGGAGTGTCCGAATTCGTTCGAATCTTCAAAGAATCATATCCAGATGCCTCAAAATCAAAGGAAACATTCACAATGTCGTACCACGCTTTGTCTTGCAAAACTCTTGGGATTACAGCATTAGAAATTACATACTGGCATTTTAGAAATCAGCATTTTAACAGCAATTTAATGTTTGCCAAAATAATAATCGGTTTGCAACAATAAAAGCCACATTCACATTACACGTATGAATTGTAAGTCATGCTTGTCCACTCGACTTCATTTCCGACGTAGTTTTGCTCGCCAGGCTTCCTCTCAGCTTTGTCCTCCTCTCGCGTCTCCTCCAGAATGTGGAAGAAGCAGTAGTCATTGTAGTAATGCGATGAAAATCCAAAGTACCCGATTGGCTTCCCTTGCTGGCCACTCTTCAGCCATTGAGTGAACGGAGCCGTGCTGTCACCTCGCCCAATCTGAAATTAAAATACGCCACGTACGCGTACCGTAAATCGCTCGTTATAAGCCGCAGTAAATGGCCGGAAAATGTCTCACATTGCAGCGGGCCAGAAATTTTTACTGTACTACGTACCATGAAATTATTGCAATCCCACTTGAACCAAAATCGTCGGTACTCGTTTGTAGACAGCGTAGGCACCGTTTCCTGCACCGGGCTCACTGCATTTCCGTTGAGAAACACGGCACTAAAAGATCGTGGATCGCCGTACCCCAGCACACAGTGTATACGCGGTGCTGTTCCCGCCGCCTCGGGCTTGGACACAAACTGAATGTACGCGTCGCGCCACGCACTGACTTCAAAATCAAGCCGACCGCAATTGATGTCCATTTTCTTGTAGGCGTCGCCGTCCGCCGTGTTGAATTTCGGGAGCCCCTGCACACGCCACTGGCCGGAGCACCCAAGCGTACGTACGCCGACTTGGCTGAAGGAGACTGACCCGTCCTTCGGCCCGTCCCACGTTATTATCGGCTTCTGGTAACCGTGATTGTAGACCATCACACGGCCGTAGTACCAACGAATGCTGAATGCCTTCCAGTGCGTGGCTGACAAAAGCTTCGGAGTCTGCACCACCTCCTTCGGATACTTACCCGTCCCGTCGTCCTGCGCCAGACCAACTGAAAGGCTTGTGTTCCCTTTCCCGCCGATCACGATCTCCACGGGTACGGGCTTAATGTCCGGATTTGTGTTGTCGTCGGATAGAAGAATGCGCGCGTCGCTGGTGGCCTGCACGAGCACGGTGATTTCATTCTTCTGCTTCAGTGGAAGCCTGTAAAACTCCTTAATCGGCGTGTTGAGGTCGATGTTGCCATCGAAATCGACGCTGATCGTTCCTACAATCAGAATAGTGCAAATTCCCAGCACTTTCACGTAATTTACCGAACTTACCTCCATAAGGAACATCCTGCACATTCGGACTCGACATGGCGATGGAGAACGCGAAGTTTGAACCTTAAAGCCCAATTTGGGTTTATTAGCGGGCAAGCGGGCACAGTCATTACCTTAAAAGTTAATAATCAAGGCGGAAGACGCGAATTTCATTTATCATTCATGGTGACCGCAAAAGGCCAATCACAAGACTTAATGAGGTTCCTGTGGCTTTCAAAACGATTGTGCGGTTTGGGACGAGAAGCCGCACGAAATTGAAGTGGCAAGTAATTCACAGTGGCACAATCCTGCTTAGCCTTAATTATTTGCTATTCTTTTCTGGAGCGAGCGATATGAATTATCAATTGAAATATGAGTTGGATTCGTTTCAAAAGAATCTGCTCATCCACCAAAACTGATGCTTCAATTCAAACGACAAAACATCGGCCGTCGCGCGCGCGCGTCGTAAAAATGAAATTTATATTTTCGGTACCAATTTGGAGCGGGATAATAAGAAAACCCGAAATAGAATTTGAGAAACATTATCTTCCTTTCATTTCAGGGTTCCGTATTTTCCCACTTTTGCAATTCATTTCCCGGGAAGTGAGAAGAATGGAAAATAGACGGGAATTATGGCAAAATACGGGAAAACTGGGAAGTGGGCGGAGAATGGTTGAGCAATATAAGTTTTTCATGTCGATACATCGTTTTCTTAAGTTCAGTTGTACTTAATCCTCACTATTGTTGTTCCTATCATCAAACGTTCATCTTGGCACCAGTACTAATTTTCTACAGTACGCAAGATCGAAAATTGGACCCCAGAAATGAATTCAAAGTCGTTGAAATGCTCGTACTGCGAAGATGTCACAAGCTAAAACAAGGATTATGCACTAAAAATTGAGATTTCCCAAGCTTCCCAATTTTCCCAGTCACATGCGTTGGGAAATGGGTGGGAAAAGTGGTAAATTTCCCGGGATGGGAAAAGTGAACTGGGAAGACCCGGAACCTTGCTTCCTTTACTTCTTCTTTTCTCACTGCTTCCTCTGAGTGGACAATACAAATTCTATTCCATTACTTCACCGTCGTATTAAATTCGCTGCGCTGCGGTGGTCGCCTTTCATAAAAAAAGAATGACGCTTCTTCTTCGATACCTCGTCCACATCCCCTTCAATTTATCATCACAAAAGAATTGACCAGCCGGGTATTAAATTTCTGAGTGATCGCGGAGTGCACACCGCTCCGAGAAGATAAGGTTTATTACAGCTCGTCATCTTCGGTGAATTGTGAATAGTGAATGGATTGACAGGATGAAAGTTGTAAACTAAACTGGGCCTTTTCAATGAGGTTTCTTTTACGATCGACTGCCGATTTTACGGCTACGCTACGGGGTCCTCGCGTGATTGCTGAATGTGATTTATGGACTGTTTCTACAAATAGCAAATTCACAGCGCAGCGCGGTTGGCAACGTCTATTCACCTAATCGCATTAATTTGTGTAACAAAAGGGTTGAAGTCATCAACAGATTAACATTGCATATACTTCCGTTATTTAGTAATCCACCTTTACTTGATTTCAGCCCACTGGTGGCTGGTGCGGATGCCCGAAATAATTAGTTCCATATTTAAATTAGATCCGATCTGATGCGTGGGCAAAACAAATCGGATCATTACGCCTTCGTGTCAGGGAAGAAAGATGAAAAAGTCGCTGAATCATATTCTTATTCAGACATGATGAATAGAAAAAGGCAAAGGGTGAAAATCCGGCAAAGCCCCAAATCAAGTCTTTGTGCTTGTCATCGTGTTGAAATTGTTGATCTCAATCTGTGAAACTCAACAGATGCGTGCGTGCGATTCCGTGCGAAATGAAATATTGTTTTGTAAACACGGGCCGAGGTTTTGATGGTAAATACAAAAGGAGACAGAGCATAAGTGGGAAGGATTTAGCAACTGAACCAATTTTCGGTCGGTCGGATTTGTTTCCACAAAGCTCAGTGTCACGTCAAATCTTGGATTTGGGAGTTCGTGTCAGGATTGATGAAATCGTGAAGGGTTGACTGATCATCCAAGAAAACCCGTGCAAGTGGCAAGTTGGGACGAATTTTTACAAGAATCAATCGATTTTATTAACAAAATATTAAGATCTTCAACACAAGAATTTGACACGTGAATTGTGAGTTCTTGGATTTCTTACACAACTGAATTCTTTGTTTTCTTGTACAGAGGTTCTAATTTAGCCTTGGCAAAGGAATCCTCAAAATACAAATTGCTTGTAAAACTTCTGAAAGACGGACAGACTTTTTCAAGTCGATAGTCGAGTACGTTGACTATAATTACAAAATTATGGCTCTGATAACTTTCCACTTTTCACAAAAATATTTACACTTTCCACACGTGTCGAAGAGCTCTGACGACCAACGCCGATCCGGAGATTACAAACACAACGCTCCAGGACCAGGATGAAGATGTGATGGTCTTTGGGGGTAGAGTCCAACGCCAATTTCTGGAATCCGGACTTTGGCTACGGACATCCCGAGAGAAAGGTGATGATTTTGAGCAGCGGTTCTGCGAAATGCCAAAAATGTCGACGAGTTATAAATTTGTGGAACTGAATTCATTGTACTAATCAGTTCAGGTACAGGTTTGCCTTTAAGTTTGGCCGAGACGAAGACGGGAATCTTACCTGGAATGAATCCGCAATTAGTCGAAGATCTCGTCCAATGGTGCCGAGGCCATCGTCAAACGCCAATTTGTAACTTTCTTCACTGTCAGCTGCAGAACTCGCAGGGTTCAATCTTTGTGTCGTCGGTGTCGAGGAAGGATTCAGTCGGACACTGCGATTGCGATTATTATTCGCATCCGCATCCGTATCCGTATCAGGAAGTGGCCCAACCAAATTATTGTTGTTGTGATCAAACCTTCCATGCGTAAGCGCATGTGTGCTCTCCGTCGTCGTGTTGCAATAATCGCGGTAGACGGAGTACAGTTCCAGGATTAATTGATGCAAGAATGGAGAACTGCAATTACTGCCAACTTGAGCAGAAGTCGAAGAACCTGCGCCTGATGGAGACACTGCTCTCACTGGGCCGACGTTGTCGGGAATGTAAATCGGGATCGCCATTTTCAGGGTCAGAGTCAGGATGTGCACAACTTTAATTCGCTGCCACTTCACTGTTGCAATTTCGGTGTGAGCAACGATCAGAGTGGATGATTTCCCAAAACCGTGTTGTGTTGTTTCTCCAGCGAGATGAAAACGGTGACTGAAAGCGAAACTGAGAAGAACAGGAGACCCTGGACCGGAATGGAATACGAGATCCCCTCATCTCTGCACTTTACTCCAGTGGATCATCTCACCGTACGCACTTTACCGTTACTCAACAAAGCACCGAACCAAACCGGTGCATTGCTTGTCACTTGCTTTGTACTTGTTAACGGTACAAGTTGTAAGTACCTCGCCACGGCTACGGCGTACCACGAAGCCAGGAGCAACTCTCATCTTTCTGAATATATTACGTAATAATACTGCATAATACACGACACAATAACAATAACACGACGAGGAGAGGGACAAATGTCAAAATCCTCAAACCCGTACCCGGCCGAGAATTCAATGCCTTGTTATTGTTGTCATTTCTGCCTATCCTCTGCAGCATTTGCATGGAATCTCTATGATTTCTGCGCTGCGCTGCGTTGTTGACAGTTGCTCTATTCAAATTTGACATTTGTCAATGGCTAGAATAATAAACTTCGACACTGAAAAGGCCCGAAGGAAAATATTATCATTTCTGCCGTAAATAGTAAATGGATGCTTATCATTTGCAATGAATTGCATTGCAACATCGTCGGCTTGATAAATTCGGGTGCATTACAATCACAATAAAATCAACAACGCGTCGTGTCGCGCCGCCCCGAGCTTCCAGCAGGTTAAATGCGGCTGGCGGCTCGGCAGGTTTTACGACTGAGAAAATTTACGGCAGGTTGAAACTGAAGTTCGAGCGAGCTGAGCTGTTGAGAAAGGAATTTAATAAATGACAAAAGCCTGCCTGGAATTTTACGGCTTTGCCGCGCTGTTTCTTTCTTTTCCCGTGCGAGATCGTAAAATTGTGTAATGATTTGGCCCTGCTCGGCTCTTAAATGCTAAATGCGTAAATGCCAAACAAGTTTGCTACGCGATTGTACAGCAAATTTACAGCCTTTTAAGCCCGGGCGCTGATTTTTACGGCCCGAACCGAGAAAGGCAGTGAAGTTCCGTGGCTTGGCTTGGCTTTGGCAGTCTCCGTCTCGTGTTTCCCTTCAAAGTGTTGGCTAATGATTTGGTGCCCGTGTCGTTCTTTCCCCTCGTCGAGATTACACATTTCGGCCGCGCCCGCCGCGCCGTGAAATATGTGAGAACGATAATCACGTTTGACATTTTTCAGCGGCACTGACACATGTTCCCGATTCCCGGCTCCTTGATTTCGTGTTTCATGTTTTATGTTTATGATGTCTGCAGTCGGAGTCGAAATTTTCCAATGTTCATGTGCAATTCGCAGCGTAACAAAGCGTGAAACTCGTGTCATGCCATGTCGAGAATCTGACCAGAGTCAAATCATTTATCATTGAATAAATCATATAGTAAATTCATTGTTCAAGAGTTGCGTACGCAGTGAAAGTGAAGATACGCGTACGTAGGAGATAAGTGAGAAACGCAATTTTGTAAAATTCTTGACAGGAAAGGGATTCCCTTGCGGCATGGCGTAGTGGAACTCGACTCGAGAATTTCTCCTCGGCCGTGGCGTGCTTGTAATGATGAATTTTCTGCTCCATCTTTTGTGTTGTTCTCTGCGGCAGCTGTCAATTTGGGTTCGTCTCCAAAAATAGAATACATAGAATAGAATAGAATAATGATCTCATAACGCAGTGCAGCGCAGCAGTGAAATGTGAATTTGTTTCAGTTCCAGTGGGTCTCTGAATTCGTTGTCTTCCTTGTCCTTATCTCATGCTTTAATCTTTTATGAATAAATTTTGCATCACCGCACCCTGGCAGAGATATTCATCGCTCTTCGCTCATCTCCATCGCTTGAGCCGCGAATAGCGAATTGAGCCTTTCCAACGCAGAAACTATTCATTTTAGTGAAATGCGTTCACAAACATGTAATTAAATTCAATAACGCTTTGCTCCGAATGAATTTGGAGCTGAGCTTTCAAGCATACGAAATTCGGATGTTTACTTTGTCTTTGTGGCCGTGGCGTGGAAAAGTAAATACAAAACCAAGCCAAGCGGTCAGGTTCACATGCAAATTTACGGCGCATCGTATCGAAGCTGCTGTGTAGCATTTAAGCATAAAATTCTTTTAATCTCTCGTCTATTTACATAATTAGATCTGTTTCTGTTTGGAATACCTGTTCTTGATGTACCTTTGCGGGATGTCAACTCTAATTTATGGCCGCAGCACGGCGATGCGAGCTGAATCCATTCGAGCATAAATCTCACGTACGCCACAAGAATTGGATTATTCAATTGCACTGCAGCTCAGGGCCCGAATTTTCCCCACGAAAGGGTTAAATTGACAAAACTGAGGTGAATAAATCAATGGGAAGATGTGCGGCAGCTCCGGTTAAAATTTTTATTATCTTCTCTCGTCCCAAACTGACGTGGGATCACTCGTGTGAGCGTGTTACGCACATTTCCTATTAAAATGCGTCAAAGGGCTGCCAAGTACGAGTAATTTATATTCATTCATACGTAAAGACACTAAATTATGAGTCTCGAGGGGAAGATTACGATTACACGAAGAAACAGGAGCCGAGACTTTTTCACGAGACGGGAGCAGATCTCAGCTTGGATGGGTTCGTGCAGAATGAACCAAGAAAGAAAGCTAAGAAGGATGTGACTCGAGAAAGTGTGAGCACGATCTCTCTTTAGTCCAACAAATTTTTACTGTTATTTAGGTCGTCGCATTCTGCATTCGTTGAATCTGCCCTTCTAACTTCAGTCTCAGGCCACACGGATGAGTGCTATTGCTTGAGTCGCTGCTGCCATGTCAGCAGTTACAGTGTCAGCGAAATATGCAGAATTGAGGTGAGATGAGATCAGCGACAGAGAATGTGGCCTAATTAGAGATGCTTTTGTTGATGATTTTATGGGATGATGTAGCTCTTAGAAGTCACTTCTTTGGTAGACGTAGAAAAAGATTGAGAAATTGATCTTGACAGCCGTTCGAGCATAAAAACCTTTCACCTTTCGCCACTGCGCCACTAAATTAAGTCGCTTCTTCTCCTTCTCCCGATCCCATATTTCTAACGAGAAAATGACCAATTTCCCTGCTCGACCAACTCTGCGGCTTTTCCCCTTTTTCCTGTGTGTTCTGCTGATCTTCGCTTTGGGTTACCTACTGAGAAGCCCAGGAGGAGAGCTAGGTGGTGGGGGTGGGGTGTCGAAGTGGTTAACTGATAAAACTGAGGAACCGGTCCAGAGCCCCGTAACGGAGTCACCATTGATTAGACACATCAAGTAAGCATGTGAGCCAGTGAGGCTTTAATTCGCAAATCGCATGTGTGAGTGCGTACTCAATTCATAATAAATTTTGACTTTGACAACAGGAGTCTCCTGATTCCGCCGCCCAATTCCAACCTTCCCTACGCTCTCGGGCCAGGACTAGAAGACAACGACAAAGATACGTCACAGTACGGACAAGTGAAAACACTTCGAGCCATTTTCGATGAGGTAATATCGCAGAGTAACTGAGTGAGTAACTTCAAGTCAATTAAAGGCTTTAAGTGTTCATACCTTCCGTACGGGCAGGTTTTCCATTCTCATTTTGAAGACAAAGGCTTCTTCGTCGAGGTGGGCGCATACGACGGAGTATTTCTTTCAAACACACTATGGTTTGAACGGAACTGGAACTGGACTGGGCTCCTCGTCGAAGCAAACCCGAGAGTATTCTCTACGCTTGTGACGAGAAATCGGAGAGCATGGCTTGGCAACCTGTGCTTGTCCACGCAGAAGGAGCCGGGCTACGTAAGTTGTCGATTCCTGCTTTAATTTTTAATCCAGGTCCTTTTTTTCTTCTTCCACACAGCAACCTTTCTTTGAGAATATTGATGCCCCTGATAGCCCTGCGTTCTCTGGCCTTCACCGCCTGGCTCTTGGTGGTCCAAAACGTGAACTACAGTTGTACTGCGTCCCTCTTGCTACACTCCTCACTGCTTTGAACCGTACAACGGTAGACTTTCTCAGCCTGGATATTGAAGGAGCTGAATTAGACGTCCTGACCACAATGCCCTTTGACGAGATTCACTTCAAAATGCTCATGGTCGAGATTGATCATATTCCAGGTCCAGATCCTGGGAGGAGAGTGCAAACGCTGTTAAATGAGTACGGATACAAGTTGTACGCGATTGTAGTTGACCTAATCTTTGTGCACGGTGACTATTTACCCGCTGAGTTTCAGGAGAAGGCTGTTCAAGGCAAATTACTTTGAGCCAGTAAAAGTCAAAAATTGCATTTGGGTCTTGGGTTTGTCTTTGGTTTTGTTCAAATGAGCAGTTCAAGATTTTCGTGTTCTTGTGTCCTGATCGCTTTCGTGAGGACGTTGTCCGCCGTCCTCCAGGAGCCAGTGGCCGTGTCCGGCGTCACTTGCCGAGGCCGAAGTTTAAGAACTGGCGCCTTGGTATCCCAAGTGAAGGCAATAATTCTGAAATGGTCGCTAAGTGGAAGACAGTGTCGAAGAGTTTGAGTGTGCCGTTAGTATTTCAGAACTAGCCTAAACTAAAGTTAAAGCCAATTGCCAATGATGCCTGAACCCTCAAGAAGTCCATTTTTAATGCTTACTGCAGATACGTTCTCCGCGAATTTAAAGGGACAACGCTACCCTAACCTATTAACCGTCGTTTTAAATATTTTAATATTCTGGCCTCGGCGCGTTTTAGTGTTTCAGACTTTTAGCTTTTACATTTTTTATTCTGGTAGCATTTTTCATTCAAACCCGTTAAGGCAATTCTGCGACTCGTCGCTTTAATGTTTTAGTTTCTAGAAATTAAGTACGTGACTTTGAAGTTTAAGATTGACCGGAATCAACCCCAAACCATTCCGTACGCAACGCGCTTCCACTTTGGTGGAGGTATTCATATTGAATTGAGAGCACAGATTGCACCGTTGATGAGAAGAAGTGGCAGCCCCAATGCAGCAGCAGCGAAAAGGGCCATTTTGTATGTAATCATGTTAATCTCGAAATGGGTCTGGTTGCCATTTTGCTCGGCTTTAGGTGTCAGTCGTACCGAGTCGAAGCGATGGCTTTATGACAATGTCACGAAACACTGTGAATGTTTCTGCTTCTTGATGTCGCCACCGCCTGCAGACCTCCACGTGCAAAATATGCAAAAGACCTCAAAACAGGAAGTTTTTAATCTTTTCAAGTTTTTGCACTTAATTCAAGGCCAAGGCCGCCAAAACCCAACAAATTTTCATTTAGCTGTGCTACCGTCAACTGAGCTGCGAGCGGCCCAGCAGAGTTAGGAGGCCCCACTCTTCAGCCTGGCTTCGCAACAGTTCCTCAGCGTTGCTCCATCTGTGCTCGTCTCCGCGCCTACGAAGAGAAGCAACCTGATTTGATAGATTTCGAAATTCTAGACACCTTTAAGCCCAGTTTACAGTATCACTTTCACGTCCCGTTTATTGTTCAAGGGTCGGTCGTGCAATCGTTTAAGTAGTAAGTAAGACGTACTTTTTAATGCCAAATGCAGCTCACAATCCTCAAGCAACGTATCAATTCAGGGATTTTGTCGCGAAGGGATTTATATCAGAGGGATTGTTTCAAAGATATTTTGTGTTACGGATCTCATTCAAGTCTCGTGCTCGTCCCATCTTCAAATCTTGATTTACTTTCCCTCTTTCCGCGTCCGCCGCCTGTGTTCAGTTTTGAGGATTTGTCTTGTATTTTGTGTGAAATTGAGCCGGCGTAAATTCTAAGCTGATTTTCACTCGCACACGTCGCGCCCGCACTCGTATTTTTACCTTCACGCGCATAAAATCCGTGAAGAGAATGAATTTAAACGAATCTGCTTGACCAAAGCCAAGTCGAATCTGGCACGCTTCTTTATGGCCAGCTGAATTGAAAACGTCCTGGAGCAGGATTTGGGCAGTTTTCATTTATTGAAGTGTGTAAATTGTAAATATGATTTTTTCGAATCGGGCTTTTGGATTTTTGATACAATAGATACAATAAATTTCGGACTACGCACGAAAACTACGTAGTACATATTTCTCAATTAGGCTCCGTTTTTGGTCTGGCGTGTGGGTTTCTGGCTTTAATAAGGCAAAATGTATTTCATTTCGCGTCCGCGTCGTGGAATGACGACTGCTTCACGGGTCATTATTGTAATTAGAACTCCTCTCCTCCGCTGCAATGAATGCAATTGCGTTGCGGGCAGAGACAATCTGAATCCCATTCAAGTGTGAACGCTTAACGGTCACTTAATGTCATATTAGCGTTGATTTAGGAGCATCTGGAATACAATATTCATAACTCGGAGTGGATTTTTGGAAAAAATCCGTGTTTTATGGAAAAACATGCGCGGGCACGGCGGGCAGGCGGCAAAGGACAGGGGCAAGGAGAATTGGAGTTTGGTGTTTGGTTAGTTAGCAGCCTGCTGCTAAAGAGAGCTGAGTCATTAGTTCAATGATTCAGTGTCAAGTGGCTTCTCCAACTGCCTTCAACATTGCCGAAGCGGTTTCACTAATTTTACTTGTTCGAGCACTGCGAAGCGGCGGCGACGAAACTCTCAGGAGGAATGGTTTCGGTTTCCAAATCCCTTCACAATATTTACAGTTTCTTTTTATCAAGTGAAGTCGCTGTATTTACCTGCCAGAGCGCATTATCCTTGTCGCATCAAAATTCAATGCCAAGCAGCAGAAGCAAAGGCTGTGCTCGGGTTAATTATAATCAGTCCTCTGTAGCCGAGGCTTGTTGAAAAGACGAAAAGAGTTACACTGCTCTCAAGATGAAAAATTAGGCAGGGGAATTTGAGCTTTGCACTCGGCACTCGAATAATTATTGCTCAGCATTGCACTGCGCTGAGCTTCTCATTTCTGTTATTATCTTTCAATGTCTGACTCTGACTCTGACTGCTTTTATCTTTAATTTACAAATGTACGGTTACATTTGTCAACGTGTGGAGGGAATGCGCGTTGACAACCGCGCTTGCTCCTCAGTTTCCAGTTGATGAAGAAGTGGAATCGTACTGGAATGGGAATCATGGTGTCACAAATAATTCAAATCATCAACGCGATTGTGTTGTAATCTGTACTGTAATCCGACCATGTTAATCGAATTATGGATGCACTCATGTAAATTAAGTTGCCGGTGAGCTTCGAACTTTTCTTTTGGCGAGGTTTCCGGGTTCTTTGATTCTTTGCCATGGAAAAGAGCAACAGGCAATTGGGAAATCGCGAGTCCCGACTTGTTTGACGTTGACAAACTGCGGCTTCATTCATCAGCTTCAGACTTCAGCGGCTGTGAAAGAATTGACTTTAGTGCACTAATTCGTCTTTCTACTGTACTCCTTCCATTTTCTCTTCCAATTAGCTCCTTCGTGTCAGGACACAGACAAGAGGAAAAGGGCAAGGTTCAGATCACTCACGAGACGAGTTGCGAGTAAGACAAGCAGAACAAAGTCACAAAACAAATGGACACAATTCCAGAAGAAGAAATGTTTACTCGCATTAATCAAGAAGAAGAAGCAGAGCCGAACACTCGCCTTTACGCGCTTTGGCTTCTCTTCTCGTTTTGCTAGAGATTTTTGTATTCCGTCCATAAAATTGCTTTACACATGTTGACATTTACCGTCCTCGCTACACTTTTACGATTTGTACATTTGGACGTGCACCGCACTCATTTTAAACGCGTGACGAATTTTATTATTGCATTTGCCTTTCGACTCTCGCCAAACGCCAGCTCCCGAGTTTTAGTTTACGGAGAGCAATGCAGTCAATAAAAAAGTTTTGGTTTTTTATTGGAAATGTCAACAATTCGTCGCTCGCCCGTGCCCGCGTAATAAACCGGAGAAATCGAAATGGGCGAATGCAATGCACAATTTCCTGTGCGGCCTGTACTTTGCAGATTAGAATAATGCAGATGCGGATGCAAAATAGTAAAAAAAATTCACCACGTCGCCGTCATCACCACAAACACAGAATTCAGGAGATGCGGATGTAAATGAAGTCTCGGCGGCACGGCCGTGCCGCCGAGATATGAAATATGGCCCGATCTACTTATGATGATGGTGGTTTCGTGCTGCTTGAAGTCATAAAATTTATATTTCCAGGTCAGGCGTCGCATCTAAATCAAAATGTGGTCGGAATCCTCTATAAAACACAAAAAAGAGCGTAAAACTCGAAGAGCAGAAAGCCAAAGCGAAAGCGGACCGTCCACAATCTGGTTTGTGATTTCTGATCTTTTATGTAAATTAGCTTGTAAATACGGGAAATGTTTTATGCACAAAGAAAAGACATAAATTTGCCCACGATACAGACCACGACGAGTGCATTTTCTCCTGCACTGCGCTGCATTTTCCGTGCACTGCTTCTTTTGGGCTCTGGTTGAAATGGAAATTGAAAAGGAAGGGTTGAACTGAGCAAATGTTCACCGTCCATTGCGTCCTCAATTGAGGGAGAAATGCGAGTGGTGAGTGGACGGAAGATGAATTCACTCAAATGCACTCAAATTCAGAGCAGAGATGAAGCTATTACCCGCACGACCGGTCGAGTCGAGTCGGACATCGTCATCGTCGTCATTTCCAAGATCGTCCAAGACCGGAGATGAAATTGAATTGAAATTGATGAAATATGATCTCATTCAGCGCCGGATTGAAACCTTATTGAAGTAAAAATGGCAATAGCAATGGAAAGGGTTGAATTACACCACACAATGGAAGCCACTTCAAATGCTTCAGATGCAATGCAATAAGCAATACACAACTGACCACTTCAGCAAAATTTGGGAATGGCCAGTTAATCACGCATGCCGCATGCGGCGGTTGGCGCATTTCCAATGCCAAAACCAGAAACAGGCAAAGTGAAAAGTGGAAACAGGTTGTTGAGAAATATTCACTACAGGTTTTATTGTTGCTCAACTCGCTCCCATAAAAAAGTGAAGCGAGTATTTCATTGCCGCTGTCACTGCCACTGTCATTTTTAATTAAAAGCATTTTATGTCCACATCTGTCGCTTTTGCTTTCACATGAAAAGAAATCGTGCAAGGATTTAAAAATAACTGCCTGCAAACTTTTCATCCTGCCTGCAGAAATGACATGAAATGGGTTTAGTTATGAGTTTGCAATTCTTAATTCCATTCGCAGCCATAATATTTGGCAATAATCGTAATAACGTGGATTTCGCTTTATCCTTTCATATCGGTTGAGTGATAAATTGTACATCCGTTTTTTTTATTTGCACTGTCAAGAAATGACACTTGCATTCTAAAATTTTAAAAGCGGGATCACCATTTTAAATTTAATTTGTGTTAATGCGTAGCGTAGCTTATTCCCCTTTCTGGGCACCTGCACCTGCACAGGCTTTGATCAAATTATGGCCTCAATTATTGCCTTCTCGTAATGATATTTGCGGATGGATCAATTAAATGGCCCGAATTAAGAATTCGGGCTGCTTTCACTCGATCCACATTGATTTTAAATGCGTGATAAATTTTATTATGGCTTTTCTTTCTTTTTTTTACAAATATGCTACCAAATCAAGGCAATAAAATGTTCCAAAGATATTTATGTTCAGAAAAGTAGTCAAATTTCCAATTCTCTGAGACTGGAGACCACAAACGCCAATTCGAGGCTGCTAATGCACAGGGCGTCATCATTGACGTGGAACTGCACGGATTGAATGCAATTTTGTATTTACGCTGAACAAAATACAAAAAGGGTTGAATGAAGTTGGCTGAAATGTGAGAAACCTTTTGTGTGATACGCAAAAGTAAACAAATAGTACATTCTGTTTTGGAATTGAATGTGAATTGAGTTACGTACGTTGCGAGTAAATAAATTCAATACGTATTGACAGGTCGGCATTTACAGTCGGCTTCAATTGAGAAAGAATCACTCAGTGCAATGTAAATGTAATGGTGTAAGTGAATCATTCACACGACAGACAACAAATTACAAAAAGCTTGATCTCGTCTCACCCTTTTCTTTGCATTTTCCATTTTTATGTGGCTCAATTCGTGCCTATACCGAATATTTTACCTATAAACACGCCAAGCCACCAAGTCAATTATTGCGTGTACGATTTTCGTATTTTTGTTGACATTATTACATTTCTGAGTAAAAATGCGCGTGACTTGGTATAAACTGGCCAAAGGGCAAGCGTGACTCATGGTCTTCCCGAACTTTGTTGGGTAAGAACAATTCCCGTTGCCGTGCCGGCAAAGAAATTGCCAGCTACCTGTTACATTTCATTACGAAAACAGTTGCTGAGTTGGAGTTCCAAGCCGTCACAATTCTTCTTCCTTCTTGTAACGAAGTTTTTGTACGTCCACCAGACGCCATTCGGGGGTGTTGCCGTGCGCATGTGCACAACACTGGATTATGTGAGCGTGGGCAAACCTTGTGCTTACATCGTTAACACTTTTTTCCAAATAATTCTTAATTCTGGCGCTGTCGTGATTCAATCTAAAAAAAGGTTGTGGTGATAGCAGCTGAGTTCATGCTCGTTGAATAAACTAACAATTTCCAATTCCAAGAAAGCATGGTCCTTGACGTGGTGAGTCAAGTCAATGAAGGGAGCGACCGCCACTGCCACCGCTACCAAAATTTGAATGGACACCGAATGAAAAAGAAATGCGAGTACGGAAACCGTAGAAGTCGTAAACACAAACGCAGGCCGAGCGGACGTCATTCACAGCACACCAATGGACAAGTATTATGAATCACTTACTACATGGCATACGTACGTGGGGACAAGGACAGGACGACAATAAAAAACCTTCACTGCATTGACGCTCCAAAATGATGCACTTACATGGTAATGGCCCCACTAACGTCTGTTTGATGAATAAAAAGTGCGGCCGGGCTTCCTGACCACGACAAGTGACCGTAATAAAGGAAGACATAAAACAAAATGTGACGAATTGCGAATTGCATCCACTCACGTTCGAGTTGACTGTTGACCGTTCACGTCAAAGAGAAAGTCATCAGATAATAATGTGTGCTTTCTGGGCGGGTATGCAGGCGGCTGTGAACTGTAGAATCATTACGCCTTATTAAAACTAATGAATGAACTAATTTCTAATTACTTGGAGATAGTTCCTTGCGATTGCTTGTCATTCGTTTTCTTTGCTTAGTCCGCTCACACGTGCTCGCTAGAAATGGCACAGCGTTTCGTGTATGTCGCGCAAATTCTAAATGCACAGCATTTCCTCTGCGTTTTTCCATACCGGCTCAGATACGACAATGAAACCGGGGCGTACGCGCTTCAATCTGGACACCTGCTCCGTAAAATCGTGTGCGGCCTCCTGCATTCACTGATAACATACGACAGCCTATACAAAGTCGTAAAATTCGTCGTGAATTTGGAGCAAGAAAAGGTGGGCAACCAATATTTGGCGCAGTGGGTGGTGAGACTCAATTTGTTTCTGAGCCCCGTCTTTATCACCATGTACATTCGCGCTTACTGGAAGTGTTGGGAGAGCATGAACAGAATGCTACGGGTTTTTCCAGCACTTGAAGACGAACTCGTAGCTCGCGGGGCAGAGAAAAAAAGTGGCGGCGGCCGGGGCCGGAGGTCAAAAACACGAGCCATTCTGTTTGGCGCATTGATCTTGCTTTGGGTGTCGATTGGTTGCGGAGCGTCAGAGTGGTTGCGGCGGTCTCACATGCGAGGTGGCCTCGTAAGCGACTACGCGATCGGATTTTATAACGAGGCTTGCGAAATGTACTGGGCTCCAAGGGTGCCCATCCTTGAAGCCTTGGCCACCGCGCTGCATTTCATCGTTTGGCTGGCGTACGTCGCATTAGTATTCTGCGTAATGCCGCTCGAATTCTGCACCGGCCTTTTTCTGTGCGGTTTGTTGACGGACTTCAAGAAGAACCGCGATGGCAATGGCAATGGTGGTGACTTTCGCCGTACGTTGGCCACATACGAAAATATCAAAACCATCGTGAAATGTTCGAACGAAATCTTCGGCACAATTTATGTGACGACGGTTATCATGGGCATTGTCTACTTCCCAGGATTCGTTGGCACCATGTTTGGATACGTGGATTTGAGCGCCAGAATCTTGCCGAGCACAATTTTCTTGCTGAGCATGAGCGCTTTCGCGTTCTCGTTCGGCGCCGTTCTTTGCGTGGGCGCCAAGGTAAATGGCAAGGCGCTCGAGTTTTACGAATGGATCGCGTCCGTCCTGAATCGAAGTTGGTGTCAGCATCAGGAGCCTGCGGGAAAATTTAAATTTGTGCATGGCGTGAGCGTAATTCCCAGTGCAAATATGGCGGCGCTTCGAATGGACATGAGCCAGCACCAGCTTTCGATGAAGGGTAACGGGTCCTTTGTATTTACGACGAATTTTGCGATCACGGTGAGCGGCGCTCGAGCTCAATTTCTGAAATTAAGTCATTTGTGAGATGAAAATTAATATTTCGCAATTCGCAGATTGTTGGTTTTATTCTGACATACACGATCATCATTTGGCAGCTCCAAATGTCACCAAGCCCCATGACAAGAGCGCCCTGAGCAAACAAGTAAATCGATTGTCTATCGAAGTCGTACATGAAATTGTCAGTAACCATAAATTATTTAATATCGCAAATTAAACTGTTTTCTTGAAAAAAAATATACAAAGCTTGCTTAGCTTCTATCCGTATCAGATAAATTTGCACTTCGAAAATGGCACCCAACCGCTTGGCTCCTGTCGCTCGGATCCTAAGCGTGCTTTACTTCTGCTGTCTCTGCCCTTTCCGTCTGGCACGCCGTTCCGGAGACTTTTACTACACAATCTGTCTGGGCTCATTTTACCATAAAATAGCTTGCGCCCTGGTCCACATTCTTGTCGTGTACGAGCGTGTGCAAGAATCGTGCAGCAGTTTGCAGGAATTTCAGTCGGCCCGGCTTGGTTCAGTTGTTTCTACCGCATGGATTCTGACTGGCAACAAAATCGTGTTACCAGCCGTCATCGTGGTGTATATTTACACATTCTGGACTTGCCGGCTGGAATTCACCCGGATTCTCGACCTGATCCGAGTTCTTCCGTTGTCAGATCGCCAAGCATGGTTTCACGGCACCGGAGATAAAAATTCAAAACAAGGATTACTTGGACGAGCCGCTGCAGCAAGATTTAGATTTGGCGCGTATTTCAAAGCATTCAAGTCATGGTTCCCAATTTTGCTGCTGCTCGTCTTTCCATTCACGCAGTGGTTGAATCTTTCACTTTGGCGGTACGGCGGTAAAAGTCCGAAATCCGTGGTGACCAGATTTTATGAGGAGTCGGCTAAAGTTTATGGAATTGACGCGACTCTCCTTTCTTGGCCTGCGGTAATTGCTGGCGTTGTTGTCACGTGCGTGCATGCTGTAATAACATTGAATGCTACGATTCTCACTTATGGCGTCATCCCGCTCCAAGTCGCGATCGGTATTTTCTTGAACGGGATTCTTGACGATTTCTCTGGCGCGTACCGGCGACGCGATGTGGGGCTCCTGACCCCATTTGGGATGAAGGCTACCGTCATGGCGTACGAAAGAATCAAAGAAATCATACAGATCACCAATTTCATCTTTGGGTCAACGTACCTGATAACATTTATCAATTGCCTGGTTTATTTCCCGGTTTTCCTTGGACTCCTGTTCTTCGAGCTGAATTTCAAATACCCACTTGTCTTTGCAATTTTCTTGGTCGGTTTCTTCAGTTACTTGTTTGCTGTAATATCCCTCATGTGCGTTGGGGCACGGATAAACTCCAAGGCACACGAATTCTACGCGTGGGTAGCCTCAAAAACCAATTTCAATTACGCGAGAGAGGCGTGGTCCGTCCCGGCTCAGGTGCTCGCGGCCCTTCGGATTGACATGAGCGAGCAACAAGTGGCGATGAGAGGAACTGGTTTCTTCGTGATGAACACACATTTCGCAATGACAGTAAGTAACTTGCAAACAATTTCCCAATGTTTGCGATTCGATTAGCGATTCGTCATTCGCTATTGCAGCTTTTGGGATTCGCGATGACGTACGGAGCGATTATTTGGCAGTTCCGCTCGTCTGCAAGCGGCGCGCCATCGCAAGGGTAAATTCGTAAATTTAATCTGGAGACGTCCCGAGGGAAATCCATCAAGAAAAATTCTAATCAGCGCCCGCATCGCGCCGTATTGCGTCGCGTTGGCCGAGCATCCAAGACCAGGAACAGGATGATGAATATCTTCTTTTCCCTTTCTAAACCTATTCTCAGTGTTGTTGAGAGGGAATTTAATCCATTTGATGAATGGATTGTGAAATATCATTTGCAACCTCTTGACAATTGCATTTGCATCGCGTTCGCAGAGGTGTGAACTGCGCCGTGCAGGAACTTAATCATTGGAAATTGAGATCGCATCTCGACTCGAACACTCCGCATTTTTCCAATTCATCTTCTTTTCTCGCGTGGGTCTGACAGCCAAGCCAGTCTCGCGAGCGATTGCGATTATTTATTCACGTCGTCCACGGAGAAAGAACGGCTGATGAGAATTTTTACAGGCGAACGTGAAGGAATTAAGACACGGAAAACCAATTTGTATATTGCATTGTGCGTCTTGATTAAAAAATGTCTCGTCTCGTCTCGTCTCGGAAGAATTTACTGCAAGCCAAGTCAGTTGTTCATCTTCCCTGCTTGGCCCGTTGTGAATTCAATTGGATGATTCATTCAGTAAATTCGTAAATTGTCTCGGTCGGCGAGTTTTTTATTTTAGTAAGTGGCTTCTGTTCCTTTGTCAACGACAATGAGTCGTATTTGTTATAAAAATACGGTCTGTTTATTGTTCCGCACACGTTCTTTGCCTTGCCTTTCGCGTCGCGTCGCGTATCATAATCGTGATCATCTTTTGATGATCATGATCATGACTTTTGCATTTGCTTCTTTATTGTCCTCACTTTGTCTCCATTTTCCTGCCTACACAATGCACAATGAGAGTATTGACAATTTGCTTTCTCCGCTTTCCTTTTTATTCGTATTCCTTTGTGTTTGCTGCTCCTGCTTTTGCTTTTTTTTTATCGTGCCCGTGCTCGTGCGCGTGCATTTTTGTATCTCTTTATTATCCTTCACCGCGCCGAGCCGAGCGCGAGTGCGGGTTTGTATTTTTCTCATCTCATAACAATAAAGATCAAGTAACAAAAGAAAAAAGATGTGCCTCGTCTGCGTCTCGTCTGCTTTTTCAATGTCGATAACAGCGAATGCGAATGCGAAACATAAATTTTGTAATATGTTTACTTACCGGAGCGAATGAGCCTCATTTCAAGTGCGTAAAAGCAGAAGCCACGGCGCGCGCGTACTTTGCGTCTTTTACTTGTATATTTGCACGGGGCGAGTGAACTGATAACAATGAATAATGAAGATGAGCCGAGACCGCGTCGAGTCAAGCCTGGATTTTCACCCGTAATAAAATAATGTAATAAAGAAAAATGCCTTCGCAAGTTTCAGTTTCGGTGGAAATGTGAGAATTTTTCATACGCAGCAAGCGATTTTTTAAACGTGAAACTGGTTTGGAGATTTGACTCGCATTTGTCCTTAAAATGCATTTATCCGTCCGTCCTTTCGTTCTCAACGACCGTCGCTAATGGGTTAAGGACATTAACACATTTTTCGACATTCTGCATTGCGCCTTGCGTGCCTGAGAATAGAATTAAAATATTTCTTGTTAAAGGCACTGAAAAAACTGAAAATGGCTTCATTTATAATGCCACGGAGTAAAAATCTGTGATTAATTAACAGGCATAACGCTCTCACGATGAAAAATTCGTGTTTGGACATTTTTTGTGACAACATTTTCTCTCACTCGCAGGTCGGAAAAAGCAGACAGGCTTGGCGATGTTGCTGCTGTTGTTATGCTGGGATTAAAAATTCATGAGGACATTAGCGCAGTACAACGCAAAAGGTTTTGACTTTAGATCTTTATTAATGATTACTCCAAACAGTGAATGCTAAATGCTCAACTCTGACCAGGGCTAAATACAAAAGAGAAGCCATTAGCATAATTATCTGAGTTAATGGGCACTTGACTGCTTCGGTTTTCTGTGAATTGCTGTCCGAGAAAGCAAAACCGGTTTTCCGGTTTCCATGCTGAGCTAGACGATTCTGTTACCTTGCTTCGCCTTATTTTGTAGAATTTTTATTCAAGTGTCCAATTTTTCAGTGGAGTGCCGAGTGCGAAAAGTCAACTCAGGCGGAACAAAATCGCAATGCAGCAGGAAATTCCGTTGTTTACGAGCTGTGAAAATCATTGCTCACGCCACGCAGTACGCAGCATGGCGTAAGAATTAGATTCTCCATTAAACTAATGAGATGCAAATTGAGTTGCAGGTTTACGAGCCTCGGAATCTTGCACCCGTAAAATTTCGTCATCATTTCGTCACAGGCAGTAAAATCTGCCCTCACGATGATCCTGATGACTTGACACCCTCTCATCGTGCTCTTCTTTGCTCTTCATGAATATGCAAACTTATTCGGGAGCCAGGAAGCAGGAATCAGGCACGAGCATTTAATTACTTACGAGGAAAGGCAATAAAATCTTAATGACGCGAGACGAGAAGGCGAATGGCGCAGGCGTGAATTTTGTTTATGTTAATGGAAAGACGTAATTTTGTGTTCGGGTGACTTTCTTGTTCAGAGTCGTTGAGGATTCTGTTGAAAAGTCATGGATCATTGCTAAGTGTGGATGAGAATCCAGAGGGCCAGATGAAAATCATGCTGATTACACGGAGATTGGGAGAGAAAATCATTCAAATGATGGCTGCTTATGCAATCGCGTTGAATGCATATGTCAGGCCAAATGCTAAAAAAAATGAGCCTCTTTTATTGAAAAATTGACCGCATAATAAAAATATTACGGGATGATTTACTACGTCATTCAGGAATACCCAAAGTGGGACCGGATAAAAGAAAGTAAATAACGCAATGTTAAGATGCATAAAAATGGGCTCGAGCTGCTTGATGTGTGGTCATCATGCGGAGTGTGGTCGTAGCATATAAAATTGCTCTTGAAGTATGATCTCTCGCTCGCGTGGTCGAGCACAATGATGACGTGTCCATTCGACGTGTTTATCACACTAAACGGACGCTGCCATCCACAAATTGACCAAACTACTTCGCTAGCTGGCTTTCTACAGGCGAAAAATTTTATACAAAAGGCAATAATATCAAAGCAGCATCCAAGGAACTCGTTTGTGACTGGATAGTTCAAGCGTGGGAGTCACTTCCGCAAGAATTAATAGAAAAATCTTTCAAAACTTGTGGCATTACGACTGCACTGAATGGGGAAGAAGACGATCGTATCCATTGCCTTCGCCCAGGCGAGGCCTGTGAAGAAGGCCTTTCTTTGTTAAAGAAGAAGCAAGACGCTCTGGAAGAAGTTTTCTGCTCACCGAAGGCGATGAAGATGAAGATTTTCACAATATTGATGAGGCTGATCTGGATTCTGACGACGATGAACTTGACTTGGACATACATTCTAAGTAAGTTTTTTTTGTGCAATGACTTCTTGTTTGAAATAATAAAAGCCCACTCCGTATTAAAGGCCCATTGGGCTATTATTTCGTCCTGACCGCGTCAAAATTGGGCAATTGAAACAATAAAAGCCCAAGGGTTATAAAACGTCGGAAACGGTAAGCGTAAGCGATATCCGTGTTAAGACTTTGGCACCCATTCTAATGGAAGCAGAACAGGATACAAGAGAAAGATAAAAGATTTGTGCCATGCGGATTTGATGCATTGGGCTCAAAAGTCAGCTCAACAGCCGCAAGAATTGGATATTTGATCGAATGACGAGAAATTAAAGTCGTGGGGTCACCATATAATATATAAGCCTGTAATTTTATTGCACTCAAAGGGCTCACACTCTATGACATTTACCAATACACATCCGCTTCAGTTCAATATAGAATGTTCTTCCGCATCAGGTGGTTCAGGTTAATCGTTCAACTCACAGATTTGCAACCCAAAAATACAGGTATCTTCGGGAGACGGTGCTACGCAACCAGTAAAGCTTTCAGGACGACTAACGGCTTCACTGAGGTCAACAGTTGTGGAACAGTTCCCTGGAGAAGAACAGGCGAAGGCGGCGGTGGTGCAGTTTCCGATTGGTGACTCCATGGTTGGAATGTGACAATTATTTATGATGGTAGTAGGAGTGTAGAAAAGGGCGAAAGATATGTCGCATCTGGTAACGTTGGTATTTGAACATACTGGTTTAAATAAATGACTTACGGCCGGAGCACCTGTCGTGATGTTGATCGTAAGCTCATGTCTTGGAACAATACAGATCGGCTCAATGGTTAAGAGGAGAGTTGTGTTTGACTGCACACAAGTTGGAGCTGTTGTGAACATATTAAATGTATATCATCTAATTTCTTACACAATCGCTTGGTAGTTTAACGCTTCATTACCTTCAACACATTCAACCGATCCACTTATGCGAGATGGACCTCTCTGGTACCAATTCTCTTGAAAGTGTGTAAGAAACAGACTTTGGCCAGATGATGAAAAGTTCCTTGGTGGCCTTCTGTACCCACAAAATCTGCAAGAACAGGTGTATCGCATCAGCATCGGATTTATTGGGCTGGGCTGTTAACTGTACCTCATCTCGTTGTTCTCATCTCCAAGCATAAAATATTGCTCATTACAATCCTCGTAGTCACCCCAATGAAAATGTTTTGAACGATACTGTAGGACACAATCATCATCCGTAATAAATTCCCAGGTGCATTCTTGTGAACGACGACGACTGTATGGGGGCGGCAGCCCGGCTGGGTAACGGTTATTGATTGGTGGTGGAAAATTGTGAAACTCGTACGATTCATCCAGTGCAACGTACTTGACCAGGTTGCATTGAGTTTGTTGGAAACGCCAGAATTCAGCATCCTTGCCGTATTGATGAGCATTGACTGGTGACAACTGTGAAGAAAATGAGCAGATTACAAAGGTCTTCTTTTCCCTACCGCAATTATCATTCGGACGGGTGTGACCAACGCCCATCTTGACTTGCCTCATCAATATCCCACACTTGTTCAGCAGCACATGAAAGGTGCAATAGAGCAGCAGCAGATACAAGCACGAGCAACAATGGTGCCTTCATCATATTCACACAAAATTGTTGGTCTAAAGTTGGCGCAGAACAATCAACCAAGAGAAATTGCCGAGTTGGGCGTTAGGGTTACGAAGTTTAATAGACAATGATGATGGAGGAGCAACAGCCAGAGAATCATCAAGAGCAGGGTGTGAAGTGTGAAAATGTGTATTGCACACAACCTTGCAATTCTTCAATGGAACGTAGCGTGTTAGTGTAGGCCATAGGAAGTAAGAACGCATTCTTTTGAACGAAAGTCTGGAATTTGAAGCATATGGGATTCCATGTCTCAAAATGCGAATTGTGCAATTTATAGGTCATGTGGCCTCAAGTTCTTAAACTACGATACAAAGTATGCACATTTCAGAATATATTCCCAGAAAGTATGCAACAGCAGGTCTATCACTCAGGCCGAGCGCGTGGTGCATTACCGCCAGCTGCAAATTGTCAACGCTCAATTTCACGGCGTTTCCCGGTCGATTCTGCTCCTGACAATCGTGACAACTTTGTTTCTGTTTTGCATTCCAAATACATACGCCACAATCAAACTCTTCCACGAAATCAAGCTTCCGGGGTACCTCGGACTTCCTGCCATGGCGTCTGCAGCAATCTTCTGTATCTACGAAACGCTTTCGAAGGTCAACGAAGTGCGAGGTTCGTCGACGGCGCTCATTTCGGCCTGCAGACTGACGCAAGGGCTCTGTCCGTACGAAAAGAAGCTTGCACGGAGCCTCCGTTCGATCGCCGTCGAAATCCGGAGCTTCTCGAGAGTCGACTCCCGAACGTTTTCAGGATTTGCTGATCTCGTGCTTAATTACACAATAAATACTCTCCTCTTTTTTTAAAGAAAATATGCCTCGTCTTCGCTTCGCCTTGCTGTGCTGCATAAGAAAGGAATTTCCTAAAAATAAGCATATAAATGAAATTTCAGGCCCGGAGCAGAGCACAAGAAAGGGTTCAGAAATTCAGAAATGAAAGTTATTGCTTTGCGTGCTTTGTTGGTCAAAATAACAATATTGACTTGTGTACTTTTTCTTCGTAGCACATTGTAGTAACTCAATTTTGTGCGCACACAAAGCGAGCGAAAGGCGTAAACTAAGTGAAGGAATTGAATGTGAATTGAGTTACTGCCCGTACAAAGCACAATGAAATTTATTGACACGTCGCGTTGAAATGAGATTCAATTGAGAGAAATCACTTTCACAATCGAATTTATGCCTTCACACGTCGCGTCGCCTTTCGTATTTGGCATTTTGCCTTGCCCCCGTCAATTTGATTTGTGTTGTGAGTGATGGGCTGACCTGCCTGGTCTCTTCACGTCGGAAATGGAAAAATGGACCGTGCGGACTGCATTTACACATTTGCACAACAAATCGCCTGCCTTTCCTTTCTTATAGGTAAACAGATTACGATTACGACTATTCGCTTACGAGAAATTGCTCGCTAATAATATCAGACTCATTTCCTGATGTCTCCTGCTTCTTTTGCGTCGCTGCACTCACGGATAAAAGCAGTGAGCGTCTCCTTTTTGTTACTTTTATGTACACAGTCCTCAGAAAAGAGATTTATGTGGAGAAATAGATCATTAAGTGAAAGATCGGGACAGACTCGATCGTACATTATTTTTCCTTGTGCGTGTGTGTCAACAAAAAATACAAGGCAAATGAATGTTCTCTTAGCCGGTGCACGAATTCATAATATTTACTCTTGGCTAAATGCTAAATTAATGGAAGCCGCTGAGGTGTAGTGGCTCAAAGAAAGTCTGTAATTAATTTACGAGTTTGATTCCCGCTGCTTAATGATTGCTTTGTGACCACGCGTATCTGCCCTGCCCGCGACCACGCGCAAGCGGTACTCTAACTTAATTTACATGAGTGCATCCATGATTTAATTACAATCGCAGCTCCGAACTCCAGTTCAACTCGGAGAATTACCTCAGAAAATTGTCACGGCTCGTGGCGTGGGCGCGAGTGCCGGCGTGGCTTTGATGAATTGCGAGTGACACTTTATTTCTCGTTTTCGTCTGCCGTTCCTTTGATTGTCAACACTCATTCTCAGCCGCACTCATCTTCATTAACAAATATGTCTCAACTGCAGTACTACACTGCATGAGATAAAAGGAGACGGCGACTGCGACGGCGAAACGATGCATGCAAGACAGTGACAAAGGCGGGAGTCAGGCCGGGGTGAAATTATAATTATTTCAAGTCGATCCAATTCCCTTTTCTAATTTCTCATCTTCAACACTCTCATTCCTCAATCTCGGTTCGCGAAGGAAGAGGATTAAAAAATACGGTGCGAATGCGACTTTCTCCCTCCGCCGCGGAGAGCATTAAGACACATGACACAATACGCGCGCACAACAAAAGAAATCAAGACAAATGAACTGAGCAAGTAATTAGTCGAATTGAGCAGCATCTCGCCACGCCACGCGCCTTTTATTCTCCATTTAATAATTCATCAACCGAGACCCGGACTGCCTTTTTCTTTTTGTAACTGAATTAGTGGATGCAAAATGCCGTACCGGGCGAAAGACTGGGCGAAATGAATCCTGCTTTTATTTCCGCGTTCTTAATTCCATTTTAATCAACTGTGAATGCAAATTGGATTTTCATGTCGGAGATTTGAGCGTGTGAAAAAAGGCAGTCGCTAATTGAGAATTTTTCTGCAGCGCAGCAGCAGCGACTAATTACTCAATGATGCAGAGAAAGTGAGCGGAAAGCAGAAAAATTCACGGGGAAAAACCAAAACCAAAAGAATGCGCTTTTCCATATGCCATAAATAAATTACGCGGCTGCACTGGGACGAAGAACCGCGACAGGTTGCGATTTACGAGTTTACGACATACAAAAAGAATCTCCTGCATTTTGTTATGTCTTTATCACCGTGCATTTTTGGCTTAATATCAATCTAGACTGATTTATCGTTATGAACCCGCCGGGGTTAGACGAGTCGCATTTTCTTTCTGCTCTGAAGAAGTGTGGAATTTAATAATAGAACATTTACCACTGAAAATTGAAAGGGCATGCCGTAGAATTGCTGCAGAATTCACACGATGCAGGCGAGATGCATTATCTGCATGTCCGAATTCATAATATTCATGGATTTACAGAAGATAACGGATCTCTGATCTCATCTCAAAAGACTAAAGACAGAGTCAACAAATCCTGCCTGCAAACACGTATATGCACATGTAAATTACATTGCCATCGCCATTCCGACAATTGGGCATTCACTGCGACTGCCTTGCTTTGATTTCAAGAATTTAATTACTATTCCGGAGCGAAGATTAACATATCACATCATCTGCATCATCTTTTCAATTCTCTTGCTCTGCTCTTCACCGAACAAAAGTGATTTATTCATGTGCAGCGCAGGAATTGAATTCTCGGCGTAAATGCTCACTCAGCGTGAAATATGAAAGGAGATCCGGGCAGGAGATAACGCGACACGCACTACATACATACGAGCGAGCGTGCAAGAGAAATTCGTGCTGATCACGGACGCGGACACGGACGAGAATGCAGAAACGCGTGAATTCATTCCTCTGGGAATTTGTTGCCACCGCCACCAAATTTTAAAGATTTCGATTCACAGTGACTTTTCCTGCTGCCTTTGTGTTTTTGTGTTCCAGTTGCTTTCCAGTTGCTTTCCAGTTCATAAGTGGATGAATGATTAATGATGTGAATGTGAATGCGTCCGGAGAGAAGAAGAGAAGAGAAAGCACTGCACTGGCATGGCAGGGAAATGAAATGAAATGAAAGTCAGTCACTTTGGACAGGTTATGAATCGCATTTCATTTCACGCTCTGCCAAGCCACGCCATGACACGACACAGCAATCACAAGTTAATGTTAATAAAGTCAAAGTCACAGACTGCATTTCGCATGCATGGAATCTATTCTTAATCCCAATGCAGTTTAGTACAGGAAAATGATGCGAGTTGGTGCGATTTGCTCGATTTGTGGACCTCAATTTTTAGTGATCACAATAAAACGCAATATTAAACATTTTAAACTGACGTCATTTGTGAAATAGCAAATGGCAATAAAAATACGTAACCCGCATGCGGAAGTGAAGCAGAAAAAAATTTAGTCACCCTTTTTTGTGATACGTTCGGTTATGATCTGTTTTTTATTAATGGTAATGCTGCTAATGCATCTCATATGCTATAAAAAGCGCCCTTTTCATACGCCCGTATTTTGTCTTCTGCACTGTGAAAAACACGGAACTCTGCGAGGACTCAACGAACCTGTCGTTGATTAGTAAATTATTCGAGTCTTTCCGTTGGACATTTTCGCACTGAACGCTAATTTTTGACGCTGCGCCCGTGGAAAAGTGTCAAACCCTTCCCCGACGTCAATTATTTCCTTGTGAAACTAATCCTTCAGGCAAAGCAATGCAGAACAAATAGGCGTAGAAATGAAAATGTTAAGCCTTTCTACTCAATGCCTACATTTGGTATTTGGAGACGGACAGGCATGAAATCGTAAAATTTAATGAGCGTGTCTGCGACTGCATATTTGCGAGTCGCGACTCGTGACAGATTAAGATGCGGCACACAGCGTGCAGTGCGGAGAGCAAGAGATCATGTCAAGTGCAAGGGTGGTAACCCATTCGCAGTTCGCACCAGCGCCGGCTAAATAACGTCGAGCATCCGCTCGTATTTTTCAGCTTCAGCTTCTCGGTCGCAGTCTCAGCGTACAGTTTCAGTGCAGGGATTAAATTATTTGTAAGCTCCTTTATGAAAGGGGATGCGAGGATGCGATCGCTGTGTTTTGAGACGAGTCAGAGTGATCATCGGCGTGTAACGTTATTGAAACTAATAATTCTCAATACACCAAAACATAAATCGTATGAACCCGTCATTCCAGGATTTTGGAACGGCTTTCCCGAGTTGACAAAACATTTCACGGCGTCGTGCAGTCAAATCTTCTTGAATGTTCTTCTTTCGGTGGGTTTCCGGCTGGCACAGCGACTGCGAAAGAGAAAAACGTGAGAGTCGAGCGTGATCTGAATTAGTTATTCACGTCGCGTGCGGGATCAGTGCATTGTTTTTGAATAAATCATACCAGTCACTCAGCCACCGATGGCGTGGTGGCCCGAACGCGTGCTGGCGTGCTGAAATCAAAGCAATACGCATAAATGATGTACTTTGCTGCTGCTATTCATAAACATATAAACAGGAACATCACCACGATGCGATTCAAATACAAGCCATTTCAATATTGTTTTGCGACAAGTGCAACATTTTCAGTGATTTACGCATTTGTAACTGCAATTCACAAAAGCTCCATTTAATAATGTATGAAAGGGTGAACGAAGCCTTTTTATTGTTCGATTCCATTAAAAACCCTTTTCGCCCATAAAATTCAGATTTCATAAATTCCATATAGCCTTTCACAATTTTCTTGTTCTGTTCTGTTCTGGCTCGAAATTTATTGTACAATCACACTTGTTCTCACTTTAAAATTCACCGCCGCCGTGATTTCACATTTCACAGGAAATCCGTTTTTGATTGCCACTTGCACTCTCAGCAAACGAGCAAACGCGAATTGTACCATTTTATGAGGGGATTTTTAGAAAAGGCGAAAAGGGGTTGAATGAATGCAAGAAATTAATTCAATGCATTGAGACCTTTTATTGTGTAAACGATAAATAAAAATTTTGGAGTTTAAAATGTCAAGATTTCAAGTGTCGAACGTTTATTGGCCATTTAATTACATTTTCATTGTACTCGACTCAGAATCCA
>WIXG01000461.1:0-53394 GCA_009869945.1 Mesaphorura yosii | reverse complement strand
GTTATCAATGATAATTATCAATCGATAATTATCCGACTAGCCCTTAACATTAGGGGGTCGGATAATTATCGGATATTTATCGGATAATTATCAGCGCACCCTGGTTTTGTGCAAATGCGAATCGCCATTTTGCAAGGCAAATTCACGAATTTAAAGGCAAGCAAGCAGGCAGGAATAAATTACAAAGCAGGTAGGACCTGGGGACTTCAGAATAGTTGGGCTTAATTTAAATTGTGGCTAATACCTTAATTTCACCATTGGAGAGACGGGAATTGCCAAATTGGATTCGAATAAATTTGAAGCTTGATCCAATTATAAGGATGAACCCTCGGCTAAGAATTTCACAGACAAACCTGCATGGTAGAATGGAACGGACTAACCGACCCTTAATGAAATGAGCCTTAGGAGCTTCACTGTGACGCAGTTGACTTGTTGAGGTTTCTTTAATTACGGTCTAACAAGAATGAAATGAAATTGTCAAATATAATTGAATTTTTGAGTTTGTCCTCTGCCTTTCTCGTCTTCTTTTCGAGGTGCGCGGCGCATCGGTCGAATTCGTTCCTTCGACAAGTCCTTTTGTCACTCGCGCTTTCCCGTCCTCTTCTTGGGCTCAGGGTTTCGTCTGACTACGACTGAATGTGAGATCCAACCGCAGTACGCTTTACCGCTTTTACGAACTTAATTGCAGCCGACCGCGAAAGTTTTAAGCAGCAATTTCTTCCCTGAAATTCAAAAATTGGTGGAGAGGGTGTGAGACCAAAAATGAGGGAAGTTAACTGCTATAACGAATATGTTTCACTTTGTGCTCCAGACGGTGGCATTGGCAGCTAAAGAAATCTTTGTAATTTCGCTTCCAACTACAACAACGGTGACGGTGACATTTTCACATTACTCAATTTTGTAACTCTGAAACACGAAATGAAACCGATCCCAATCGATCTGTAGCACTCTAGCTCAAATCGAGTTTCAACTGGAGGAAGGAAAAATTTACGTTGGGGGAAATGAGTACAAGTAAAAAAAATCTTGCACTTCAAACCAAAACTCGGACGTGAAAGTTCTTCACGTTGTGCTTTTCCTTATAAATAAATATAATCTTTATAATATACAATTTCCTAACAAATTCAGTTTTCCAACCATGGATCTGGATCTGGTGGAAGGGTGTCCGAAACAAATAGTTTGCCGCGTTGTTGGCTCAACTTTTACTCTCTCGAGTCCACACTTCCAAGTATTGTTGCTGTTACGTGTGCTCGGCTCGTGCTCCAAGGCTGATAGAGTGTGAGTAGATTTTTCCATTAGTTCTGAAGGATTCATTTCAAAAGTACTGTTATTGCTCATGGAGCGCTGAGCAGATACATTGAGCTGATAAATCAAATGTTGTATGGCCGAAGGGAAAGAAAAGCGGACTGTTCTTTCAGGCAGTCGGTCGCAGAAGACCAACTCGCTACATCTCGTTGCGAATTGACCAACGAGCTGGCCTAACGTTAAAAGCCTTCGTTTTACGCGCTGAATGTGCAGTTGGCGAAATTATTCATTTCAAGGTACGTTCTATTGCAAAGCGATGGGCACGAATCACGAAAGCATTAATGAGAGAAATGGAAGGTGTGTTGCCTTCTACGAATTTCTGCTTGTGTATAATGCATAGTCATTAATACACGGAACACGCGGAGTCGCGCCCATGCACATGTACGCTGACGCCGGGCGTCGAGCATGGTTCGGAGCGGGTCTGCCGTGTGTATCATGTAAAAAATACATGAAGCACACAGTTCAGGCTGATTGCCAACCAATAGAAGGACAATGAATAATAAAACATTTACTCCCCGTGCACTCGTGCTCTGTGCGTAGAAAAAGCTTGCATGTTTGAAAGAAATCGAGAGGAGCTTCGAATCAGAATATTAGTCAAGCAGCAAAATGAGTTGGGGAAAAGTAATAATGAATCCAAGAAATTAATGAGCTTCAGCCCAGTCGTCCCAGTGCCTGTTGCCTGCTTTACTGCTACTCATTTGGCTGGCAATTTGGTATTAAAATCACTCTGGGAAATAAAAGCCCGTGACTGCGTAGAGCAATGTTTGTGACTTCGGATGCAGGCACGTGAAACGTGAACGAGTATCGAGCCGGGTAAATGAGCCATATCTCATTGTAAGGACATGCAATGCAATAATAATCATAATCATGGTAATATTACACGGACTCATGAGCGTGCACAAAACGACACGGCACACGGTGAATTTACGTGCTGCGACCAAAAATTAAGCATCTGTGTCTGAAATATGGCTACTGAAGCTGGGGAGGGCTGGCTTTGTCGTGCTTCTGTCTGTCCTCCTTTGTGCGAGGATTAAAAGTCATGTTCGTGTAATTATTTAGATTTTGCAAAATTGGCAAGGTGTAGCGCACTACGAAAATGACGATGAATACGAGTTCATTAGGCAAGTCTTTACATTTAATAGCAAGAGCTTTCCCCATGTCATGCTTCGACTCCGGCTTTCAGAATAACGCGCGACGGAATTAAATGTCAAAGGAATTTATTCTGCTTATATTTCCAGAGGCACTGAAAATGCCCAGGCAAATGCATTGCCATTGCATGCATGCGAAAAAATTAATTCACTTTGCGATACCGGATTTTTATTCCATTAAACTAAAATAGAATCAGTACAACTCAGTGCCAGCGTATGATAAATGCATTACGATTTTTAAGCTTCTCTTCTCCGTGCTGCTCTATGCTTCTGTCTGCCGCGCCGTTCTGCCAAGAGTGCGTACGCCTTGTCCGCTCCTGTAGCGTAAAGCTTCATTTCCGCTGTAGTAAGTACTATCAGCGAAGATTTATCTAATATTTTCTATTATTATTACATTTTTATAGAGAAATTTTATGTTCTTGAAGAAATTGCGCTTTCACCACTTGGCAGCGAATGAGAATAGCCGCGTGGGGCAGAAGGAAATTCACCTTCCGGTGGATAATAAGTAAAAAATGTATATAACCCGGAGAAAGCAGTTACTGCGTTGTGTTGTATGTGTATATGAATTTGAGATAAGGCAAGAGTGAAGAAAAATGAAACATGTGAACGAAAAACAAAGAGGGGAACGCCGTTTCCAGAAAGCAGAATTCATCTAAATGACCATCAGCAAAGTACGCCTAGTTCCAGATTTCAGAGAATTTACTCATACAGTGCGCATGAACACAGCTTCTGGTGGTGGCGCTTCGAAGACAATTCATGATCGGAGCCAGGACCTGAGCATAGCAGGTAGCCGTCTTATCTTTTCCTGTCTCGTGGCCATTGTTATGTTCTGCATTCAAAGCAAAGCCGAATTGGTCATGGCCATGCCTCGCAGCAAAGTGAAACGTGGCCTCAGGATCGAAAATACGCATCAGCGAAATAAAAAATCGCCCAAATAGTAATAACATAATGGGAGACAGAAAGAAAGAAAGCGGTACGAGCACACTTCATTTTACAAAAGGTTATTCTTCAGGACAGAATTATGGGAGATGGTTCCGGTCGTAGATGTCAAGTGAGCAGCAAGACGGAGAAAGAGAAGGCGGACAGATCCAGACACAGGGGATCAACTCGCAGTGCAGCAGCACAAAACTCAAGACATTCAATTCCATGTTATTTTTCGTGGCCGCGTCCGCGTCGCTCCTTGACTTCATCAAAACATTGAGTACGACAAAAAATAACATCTCGAACACGAGACTGCTCGTAGTCGTACTCGTATCTGGTGGGACTAACTTATTGACGAGCTTGACCATTAAAAGTGTAATATAATCTCTCACTAGTATACACGACTGACAAAGTACATCACACACAAGAGGGATGAGGGAGAAAGTTGCGCCAGTATTTACGAGTCACGAGGAAGGCTTCTTTGTGAAACTACTCAGGAACGGCGTAGTTCAGTACCGGAAACAAAAGAATTTTTGAGAGCCCAACGCAATGTTTATTCGAAGCATAACATAACATGAGCCTAACTGGCACGGAAGGCACAGGCATATGCTCGTGACCACTTCATACTATATCAAGGTGAACTCTTGCTCTTACGACTATTGTTATGTGACAACTTCGACTGACTCTTGTCCAGCGTCGACCATTGAGTTCTGAAAGAAAGCTCATGGATGTCAAAGGAGATCGCAAATACCAAAGTCTTGAAGAACTTCTTGAAGTTGGAGCCAATTTCCACTTGAGCCAGGTGGGTCATTGGCTGAACCCGAGCAACACTTTCCCATCAAGACAGCCATTCTCACTTAAACCGACTTCAACGTAATTGAGTTTATCATACTGCTGCCCGTGTCCATTTCCGGCCTGTCATTCCCGTGCCGTGCCTTTGCACCTTGAGCTTGTACCGAACTGACAAGCACTATTTGTTCTGATGCATTAGTGTGTCGTAATACATTTATACTTATGACACTGGTATAAGAAGTCTTAAACTTCAAAAGCAAAGATATTTACCAACTTTCTTCAGCCCTTGTTTGCCGTATTCACTCAGTCACTTTCACCCGACCTGCCACTGCTTGCCCACTTGGCCCTGAGGGAATCTAAAGTTGAGGTAAAACTCAATGTCAGAGAGAGGTAAGAACGGTGCCTTGTTTGCTGGATTCATGAAGTGTGCCAGTCAACTCTTCATTTGCTACTTCATTCACCAATTCGATGGTTTTCAATGAAAACCAGCACGAAAGTAGTAATCCTAACCCAACTACCAGCAGGGTCCGTCTGTGGCGGAAAATATAAGACTCGTTGAACGCTGTCGGTACGATGCCGCTGGTAATAATTCTGTGGCCGAGACGAAAGTGAATGAATGCTAATCGGTGGAGTTGGTGGAGCAATGGACCAAACTGGAACTGGACGCTGAGCCAGTAACTGGACTCGAAATGTAGCCCGAGCCCCAGTTGCTCCAATGCTAAATGGCTGATTCCACTGATTAACTGACGACTGATTGATTAACTGATCACTGATCACTGAAATAATTGACTGATGCAGTACACACTGAACGAGTTTGCTTTGCTTTATTGACTTGAATGAATTACAAACTATGAAATGTGTTACGTTACTCGAATGTAAGTGTGCATGCTGTGGTAGTTGGTCAACGACTAGAAAGGACGCGAAGTACACTTTTAACACAAAAGAAAGCTTGCCGCGCACTCGCAACCCACGCTGCACATGACCAACCCACCCGCACAAGCGCAGATGCCGCTGTACTGTGCCACCGTGCCCCAGAATGAATAAAAACCTAAAACTTGAGACAAGAGCGTACCGAACAATCGTGATATCGGGAATGTGATTAGCAAAATACTTAGTTATATGAAAGTGAATTTCCTCAACGACAGTACAATCAAAAATTTGATGGGGCCAGACATTTGAATGTGAATTTGCACATCATTTGCAATGATCACGAGATCTGTGACTAGATTATCCGAAAATTGACCGGTATTCAGGCTCAAGCACACTACTGTGTATTGGGAGACAAGGAATTAAATCAAATTAACTGAGCTTAACTGGAAGTAGCCTGACACGATTTACAATGGTTGCGTACGACACAAACTATCTCGGAATGGAATCGCAAACTCAATTACAAATTACAACTCACTACTCCTGTAGCTTCGATCGCGTAGTGGGGACGTATTACATAATAAGTTTGAATCTTCGTCAACTCTTTCACTTTGACTTGCCTGCATAAGTTCATTTCCCTCCTGCTGTTTCAAATTAAATTTATTATTGTCCCTTTGAAATATGTCACGAAATCAAGTCAAAACTCTACACAGTGCGGTGCGTGAGTAGACAAAGAGCACAGCCTAACTAATCCCGTGTCACTGCATTGACTTGCCTTGCCCTGTCGTGCAATGTTGCCTGGATTCCGGTGGAAGCGCAGGAGCGACAGCGGTGCACGTTGTGTAGATCAAATTACTTTTTAACATTTCAATTTTGTCTGTCACAAATCATCATCATGCAATCACGTCAATGATTGCCTCGGATTTGTTCAAATGTGGTAGAATTTCCTCTTTCAATATTTGAGCTTGGGTTTATACGCTGAATTCGCCACTTTTCAACCGTGCAAAGAACTTTTATTTGTGCAAAACGAAGCCTGGTTGAAAATGCCTAAAAGTTATAGCCTGAACAAGAAAATTGTGCAGTTCTGAGTCAATGTTTGCGACATGTGTCCAATCTAAAATAAGCACAAACAATCATTATCCCGGGAGAAGAATCTCAGAAACATTTTCAGGTCGTTAATTTAGTTGACGTTCATACAGTGGCCAAAAAGATGTCGACGCAAATATTCAATTTGGCATTTATTAATCCTCTTCATATGCCAAAAACTTTGTTTTTCACTCCAGCTCAGGCAGCTATTATTATTGCTCTGATTATGATATGACAAGATTTCTCAACATCGTACTAACAAGACAGCGGCAAGGACAGCAGCAGACGTCTTTCCGTCATTGTCATTCAAGAACACGTCCCTATTCGGTGTGCGAATGCGATGGTTGGTGCGGTGCACGTCCGCCATTAACAATACGTACGTCTTCACCGTTCACCTCGTCCTTTCGCTTGCTTGCTTGTTGTATCCAATTTGGACGAAGTTCAAACTTTTCTTCCACAACCCCAAATTTGCCTCGAGTCAGAATCCTTTTCCTGGTCGAGTCTTTCATCCTACCAATTTTGACATTGCTCAGCAAATTTGAAAATGATGACTCGAGAAAAGGCTTGCAGTAAGCCAAAACAATTGTCATTCGTCTTCCCATGCAATCACATTGGAAATAATTTCGCCTGAGTACTGAGACAAATGAGAAAGCAGTCAGTCAACCAAGCCAAAGGAGAGACAAGACAAGTCTTCGGTAGACGCAACGACTCAAGTCGGCAGATGATGATGGAGAGACAAATAATTCCGCGAGTACGGTTACTTGAGTTGCTTCTGTAATAGGATTTTGTCCTTTTAGCTCAAATTCATCTAAAAGTCACTCAATAAGACGACTGACTTTTCTATCATTATTATTACCAGTGCGTTTGTGGTTGGCGACTTACGAGAAACACTGATAGACTGGCTCTGTTTTCGTCCTGCTGCTGCACACATGGCCTGACAATTGATATGATATGAAGTATTTCTTTTTCCTTGTCGTTCTGTGGATTGGATTGCCACATGCTTTATGTCCTGTGCTGTCATTTCGTGTACTCCGTCGCTGCTGAATTTCAAGTCAAGGCGAAAAGATAAAAGAAAGCCAGCCAGCCAAGCCAGAAAAATAAGTTCGGAGAGCGGATTCTAAATTCTTCTCGAAAAGAGTTTAGAAATACTTACAACTGACTTTGCAGCGGACGGGATTCACTGGAGCCTCTTCCTTCATCTTCTTACGTTTCTTGGTTGGCTCAAGTTTGAGAGTTATGAGACCCTCGGGGAATTGCCAATGTCACTTGAAGCGGAAGCGGTGAAACTGGGAATTAGTGGGAATGAGTCAGAGTCACAAGACGACAGACTCTTTCTTTTCCTTCCTTCTGCCGCTGTGGTAACTAGTGGTGCTACAAACCCCAAGCCAAGCTGCGAGCAGAAACTATTCTGCTACCGTATCTTGGCCTTGGCAATCTTGAGCGTGGACGCGTGGACCTTGCAAACTCAAGTGAAAATTATACGAGCATTTATGCTTCGTGGCTTAAATACAATAAAACGAAAACATTGGCAACTTCCTTTCTTCAGAGCTGCTCTTGTTCTGCAGAAGAATCGAACAAATTGCAACGGCCGGTATTACTTTTCTAGATGTCGAATTTTAAGATGAAATAGGACACGAACCTTTGACTTGAGAAGATGTCAAACTTTCGCCTTTCAGCTTGTACCATTTTACGAGAACCCTCACGGGTAATGCGCACCACATTTTCATACCGGTTCGGGTCGTTGATTTTGGCTTCCTGTTACTCTGCCTGCTCGCTTTGCTGCAAGGTTGCCGTATAGGCTATCTAGCGGTGCCAGTGGAGTATAGCAAACAGCAACAGCGAAACAGGAGTCGCAGCTTGAGAGGAGCGTCGTATCGTCCTCTTTGATGTGCTCTCTCGTATTAAATTAAATCCCAGTCCAGCTTCAGTCACAGCTTCACTCAAATCAGTGGACGACATTCCAATTATATTTAATAAAGCTTCAGACAGTGCATTTCGTCAATTATCCTGGATTAATAAAGGTAGGATGGTGCAGGGGTTCATCATCTGCCAAGGATTAAATCCTCGCCCACTCGACGACGTCCACAAGATGATCAATTAGCAAAGGCTACTTAAACCCCCTCGAAGTGGCCTTCTGCAAAGAGTTCGTCAAGTTCGTCTGCCTTCCATGCACGCTGTAAATTGCCACCGAGTTTCTGAAGACGACCGGCACTCCTTCCCGACATTTCTAGATTTCTTTTCCTTCATTCTTGACTCATCTGTTGCTGGCTGCCGCTGTGCTGCTGGTTTGACGATGGAATTGCTTTCTGGCTCATGAAAATACGCACGAAGCAGTAGTAATGAACATTTTTACTTGATTTTGTTCGTCTCAAATTGCTACACAAAAGCCACGCTGCTGCCCTTGCTCGTAAAGAAAGGCTTTTATGGACGATTTCTTTCAATGTAATAAAGACGCGACGAGCGGACTGCGAGGAGAAGAGAAAACTCATTGAGTTTGAATTTCTTTCTTTACTTTCTCTCTTTTTCGCTTAATTGTCATCTCCTCCCTGCTCCTTTGCTTTGCCTTGTCTTCAATCTCTTATAATATCCTTCTTCCAGCAAACAAAAGAGTAAATAGAATAATAGTAATGGCAATTGTAGCAGCACTGAATTGTGAATTGAACAGAAGAACATGCACGCTGAGATGAACTGCAAATAAATACCACTGCAGCGTAGGAAGCCTGGTCATACCACCAATACCACGCCAGTCGACTCGCTCGTGCACATTATGATGGTTTAAACCTTACAAGTATGAGTTCATCCAAGAGTCCTATAAAATATATTGCGAACGACGCCCTGGAGACCATTGGCGGTGAAACATGAACGTATGTACACACAAGCCATGTGCCTTGGCCATATGAACCATCAACCAGGCCCGTATCATTGGAACAGCTTTCACTTTCGACTATTTACACATCAAGGCCAAGATGTAGACGCACAAGAACAAAAAATGAGTTTCATCTTTCAATCTTATGAGAGGCAGTCAGGCTCTCGTTCGCTCTCTCGTTCGTTCTTTCTCCAGCTTCGTCTCCCAGATGCAGTCTGCTGCTACTGCCGCTGTCTCTACAGGATACAGCCTAGATATAAATCTCCAAAGAGATGAAATGAAAAGATGGGATCGTATTACTCGCCGCTGCTTGCTACTTGCTGTGTGTATTACATTAAGGTTTGATTCCATCAAAAAATGAATATCTTGAGCAAAGAATTGGAATTATGTATGATTTGTACAGCATTTTCCACGAACGACGAGAGAAAGATCGCGAACTTCCTGTGCGATACGGAAAATTCCTGATTTCCTTTATTTTTCCAGCAGGGAGAAAGGTTTCGGGAGCAGATAATGGCATATTATTATTATTACGAAGAATAGTAAGGCAACGAACCAAAAAGAGAAGGAAGGCGATGGAGAAAGGAAGAAAGCTGCTTCTGTTGCTAGTTGCTTATTACTGTCTTCATACGATTCGCTTAATAAAAGAGGCTACAATCGTTCGTAATGGAAAGAATGGCATTTAAGCAGAAGCATTTTCCATTTCCACTCGCGCATCAGTTCGGCTCTGCTTCTGCTCCCCGAAATGAATGGAATGAGAACGGAGAGCGGGGTCTAAACAATGGCAGCGAATTTCGGCGAACACGCCTTAGTAGACTAGACTGATGTAGCTTGAAGCAGAGAGAGGCTATGGACGGACGCAGGTGTGCGAGTTCGAGTTATGCCAAAATACAAATATGTAATTGGAAAAATTCTGGCACATAAAGCGAGTAGCGAGGCAAGTGGCCCGGCAAGAAGAATAGAGACGAAAGAGGCAAGAGTGTGTGCAAGTGCAATTGGCTTGAAATATGTGAGAATCGCATGCAAGGAATTTTATTATGTGAAGAGGAAGCAAATCTTGAGCAAATTTGGCACTCGCCTCGCCTCGTCTGAGAAAGTGGGCGAGTAAGAAATCATGCATTTCCTCAAACTTTGCGCTTGGAGCACCTTGCAGGAAAGTGCAAGTTGTAATTTCTGAATAAACTAATTTGTCGTAATATAAATTCAACTTTCTCACCAACTTGTACTTGGACTTTCGAGCTCCCTGCAAACCAAAGTGCTTTGCTTGCTTGAGTTAATTATGACAATAAATTTTGCAGTCTCTGGAGCCACAAATGAGGCTTTAAGGCTCTTCCGCTCTCGCAACTGGCAGTGATTATTTAAGAAGTCCATGTTTTATGATTTTCTCAAGTGTCACATTTATTTTACTTTTCTCGAGTATCATTCATATTTAAAGGAAGAAGAAAACCCGAAACAGTGAATATTTGGTAACCAAAACAAGTTTCAAAGTACAGATAAGGTGAAAAATGAATTATGGTCGCTTGCGATTTGAAGTTTCACGATTTAAACCAATCAGGACCACTTTCTTGGCAAAGTGTGTGCCTAATTGCAAGATAACCTGCAAGAACATCGTCTAAGTATGCGAAGCTGCTTCCTTCACTTGACATTTCTTGCCATCTTTATGCCTATGTTAATGAGCCAGTCGCTTCGCGATGAAGCGGGGCGGCGCTGTTTCACCTTGCGCGAAGAAAAGGCACCGAATTTCAATTTCGGAACGCTTGTGGGATTAAATATGAAACATAATTTATTATATTTTACATATTAATGCATTTTATTTTTGCAATCCGAATTTCTAGCGCTGGTAAGAAACTGGAACGCATCCGCTCAGCCTTTTCCTTTGCCGCCTGCACAAATAATAAATATTGTGTTTCCTCCGTGCTCTGTCTCGACGAGAGCAGCAGCGAAATATTGCCAGGACTATATCCATATTACATATGTGACCTCTCGACGACGATCTTGAGAAGAAAAACGATTGTTGGTCTGCACGATTGCAATGCAGGCGATGCTGAATGCCGGTTAAGCGTTACGCTGGAAATGGCAACAGCAACTGAACTCAACTAGTGCCCGTACAAGTAGAATAAGAGCAACGGCAAAAGTAAAGAAATGAAAGCGAAAAAAGAAAAATGAGACTTTTAAGATTTATACTTCCTTTGTGCCCAATGTTGTATAAAGTGTCATAAATAATTTTTAGCAGAATTCTCTTTTGCTGCTGCTACGCCTTTGCGTTTGTGGCTCAGCTTCTGTCCTCTGCTGTTGTTGCTGCTTTTGCATTCTTCGAGGACCGTTCCCATCATCGTCTTGTGTTCATTTTTATTTTTGAGCCATTATCATTATGTCCATAATACTTAGCATCAGGCCGTAGATTACGGAGTAAGCATTTTTGTACAGCGTAGTAAAGGCTCGAAGTGAAGCCTTCGATGGCAGTACATTCTGAAGGCAAGCAAAAACTGGGCGAGCAGAAACATGCGCTAATTAACTATCGACTTGAGTTCCGGTGAATTTCATAATTAAATTTGTTAGTTCAGTAATTAACAAGAAATATCATCAAAATCTTGTTTCAGCGTCTTCGTCTGATAAATCATACGACCGTAATTGTTAGTATTTGTCCAACAGACACTCACGCCACAACGTTGTCTGACTTATTTCCTCGGTTCGATACCTGGCACGGCTCAAAAGTCAAGTTGTTAGTTAATTTCATTATCACGCAGTGTGCAAACATTAATCATGAACTTTCCTGAGAAGTATCACAGGAAGTGAGCGAGCGAAGATGAAGAACCTTGCCACTCTACCGAAATGGCTCTGTGAGATAGCAAGTATCTTGAGAAAGGCATTTATGTCATTAAAGTAATATGATTTGATTGTCTTTCTCTCTCTTCAAACAAGAGAATGCAGACGTAACGGGAAATATCATGCATACGTTCTGAGAGCCTTGTCTGAGGAATTTGCGGTTCACTGGCACCCTTGCGTTCAGTTTGTAGTGGGTTCGTGCGCACATTGGCCAAGTGAATAGAAAGTTCAAATATGATAAGAAAACAAGAGCTAGGAACTCGAGCTAGAACTTTCTCTTTGATTCTGCGGGTTCTTACTATAATTTCCCCTTACAAGTGCTTCTTGTCTTGTGCGCGGGTACGCATCAGAGCTGGAATATTCTTATGACATTTCCTACCCTCGTATTTACTTTTCGCCTTAATACTTCCATAAGCCCAGTCCATCGGAGATCTTGCTGGGCTTCTGCGCGTACTCTCTGAATAATCGTAACCTGAAATTTAGCGCAGCGCAATCGCATTCTGTGCGACGCAAACGAAGTAGCGATGGGAAGATACGTCGATGTCCAAGGCTTATTGACAAAGGCGCATGCATTTTACTTTTACAACATTACCACTCACCGTCGATGGCGTACCTACAAACCCAACCCCGATGGATGGATGTATCGAGAAAATCTCGCGGATTGTGCTGCACAATATTGCCGCCCTGCCCTGCTATTAAAGCATTGTAAATCGGGAAGCAGGGATAAAGTCTTTGATCCTCTGAAAGTGCACGGGATAAAAAATGAGACAATAATTTTCCATTTTGTGTTAAGATGACAACAAGTCATTTATCATAAGGTCAGACCACGCGCGTACCGAGTCTTCCATAAAAACACAGTATGCAGTATTATAGCAAAAGTGTTGGTGCAGTAAGTGGGACAAATACGTGCTTATACACAAAACGGCTACAATGCGCAGGGGAAGAGCTTTCATCTTATCAACTTTATCATTATGGGCTGCATTTCACAGATCCGCCGCCGACGCGCTTTGAGTATTGAGTTTGCACAAGTTTTTGAGGCTAAGTACACCATGATAGACAGGCAGTCAACGCCAGAGGATCAAACTTCTTTAATGCCGCCGAAGGACAAAACCAAAAACAAGGGCAAGTTCAATGTTTAAAGTCGAGGAATAAGCTGACACGTGAAGTATTAAAACTTCGAGATTCAGAAATCGGACTATCGCCTCTGACTTGTTGTCTTTAATGTTTAGGAATTACAAACGATAACCGAAGCCAGGCCTTACTTCGAAGACGAGCCGCATTTGTCTTCGTGCTCAAACCCAAATCACTTTCATTTCCAGGATTCTCCTTCTTTTGCCCTCCATTTCTGGGGTTTTCTCTTGATTAGTTTTGATAAGAAACTCGTTAAGTTGCAAATGCGCCGACTAAAAGTGAACACAATATGCATACTCCAATGATAAAAGTTGCATTTTTTGTACTTCGCAATAACGTCGAACAAGGAAGTAAGATTGTGGGACAAGAGTTCGAGTCGAGTTAGTCTAGCAACAAAAGTTTAAAACAAAAAGAACTCATTTTAACAAGCAAAAAAAATTGAGCGAAGCATGTCGCACGATTTTTTCGACTGCGACTTGAATGACTCGCTTCAATTTTGCTTTGGCTTCCTCAGTCAAGAAATTCTACAAAAATCGAGAAATGTGCGGAATTCGGGACGGTTTCGTTCCAATAATAAATAAACAAAAAGAGGCGTGTTTCTCATTCGCTGGCTTTGATTGAAATCACAAACTGTGAAAGAGCTCGTTCCTTTGTTGGTGTGTTGAAAAAATTCATTTCCTCATTGTCTGAATTCGGGTTGGATTGTGCTACTCCGACTTGATTGAAATGGGTTGGGACACAAACTGGAGAATTTTTTAAATTAAAATAATTCAGATCAAGTGCTCACGCAGATTGTAGAGTTCCGCCTTCCCGTGCGAGACACGGAATAAATTTAGAAAATTGGAAACGCATTAATGACGAACAGAAGCAGAAATGGTAATGCAGTATGTAGTGGGCAAGATTTATTGCATAATTAAGCTGCAAGTGAAAGCACGAGAGCAGTTGTGGTACGGCAGTATGAAACCAGAGACCAGACGTCTGGCATAATGTGGAAAGAGATTTGTCTTGATTTATTTGCCATTTCTAATTAGTTTTCGTATTGGTTATGAGAATATCTGGCAAACGCCACGGTTGAGCAAAGATAACACCTGATAAAGGAAATTTGACTCATTAAATGCTGCTGAATTACCTCTGTTCGAATGTCCATACTCAATTTTGAGCGCAAAGCTTTGAAAATTGGTCGCACTCATTTCTTTGGATGTTGCTATCAGACGTGAGAGTAAAAGGTCTTGAACGAGTAAAATGTAAAGCATTTAGGGAGTAGCGTTATATTTTTCCTTGTCCAAATCCCAATCAAAGTTGAAGTTTTAGGCAATAGCAAACCACATCAAGCAAAGGACGTTGTGCTTGCAGGAGTTCGATGCTCACATGACAAGATTACCCCACGCGATACAAACTGAAGTACTCTTGCAGACGGTCTTGATTAATTTCGTACTTTCCGATCCTATCCTCCTGCACCGCTGAGTTTCACGTCTTTATTTCCTTTCTCCAGTTTTATAAATGGCGATGAAATCCAAATACTCACTCGCTGAAAGCTTATCCGGCCCTGGAAAATAAGATACGGGAAGTCTAAATTACTTGGCAATCTTCCCTATTATTTTATCCATTGTGAAAATAAAAGAGCTCATTAATCTGTATCAAAACGGTATTGAGTACACCGCTGCTGTGCTTGGAAGCTTTGCGAATTCTTTAGAAATAGGAATTGGCTTGATCATTGAATGTAAATATTTAATTATAATTGGGATCAACGTACATCACCGTCAGTACACAGCCTGCCTCAATTGAGGTGTTATGTTTCTTTCAAGTACAAACAAAACTTAGATCCTAGAACTAATTCTTCTTACTCGTCTTCAACAATTTTGCAGCAATTTACACAAATTAGGGACGGTTATGTGGGCTGATGCCTTGCCTTGTGATGATCATTAGTGCGGCGGTGGGCGCTCAGTCTAAAAAATCACAAGACTAGAACGTAAACAAGAGCACGACGCGACTCGACTTGGAACAGAGACCCATTATAATTCTCCCATTATAATTCCCCTTGAGACTAAAGTCTTGCCGTCGGTGCTTAGCCACAAAGTTTGACAAGTGACATATTGTTCTTGGGAAAAGGAGAACAAGACAAAGACAAGCGCGAGACCGCGACCGAACTCACATGTGCTGTGTGCTTTGACACACACTTCCTTCGTTATGTTTTGCAGCACGGAATTATGGTTCGGCGTGCACAGCCACAGTTTTGGCAGGAGCTTCGACACTCGTGCCGGCAAAATTTTACCTTGGATTTCATTTTCCACGAGGCTTCATTTGCGATGGACCTTGAACATTCTAAAGTAGAGTCTTGGCCAGTGTCCGTCGTCCATCACAACGACTAACGACGAAGGACTCAAGCAAGTTGCAACTAAGCAATTCAATTTGCCAAAAGCGAATGCCTGGCCGCTTCTTGCAACTCCATTGTTTCCGGGAAAATGGAATCGAAATGAAATGGCAAACTGTCTGGAGAAATTACCGAGAAAGCTTTTTATAAGGAAAACCTCAAGGAATCCAACGACAAGGAGGACAGACACGGTATGGCACGGGAAATGAGTGTGAGTCTGACATGGCCGGTACAATAAATCTAATGATGTATTGGAAAATGTTATATGGCACACACTTTCAATATCCTGTCTCATGCTTCTTCGCGCGATGGACATTCGTGAGGCCGAATTCCCAGAACACAGCAATACAAGGAGAGTTCGCTCCAATAAATGGGTTATGAGATGTCACATTGAATCTAACACTATCCTTCCTATCTACTCTTGAAAATTGAATCCATCATACGTTGTGCACTTCTCTCTCATTTTGATCTATGCATTGTTCCTAAAATAGGCTGCAATTTTTTGAGGAGCGGGCGGACGAAGGTATAAAATTATGTTTTATTTATATCGAAGACGCAATTGCGGTATGGATTTAATGCATTATTTTTTGCACAGAATCGCCGGAACGCAACTCGACGGCAGAGCAAAGCAAGAAATTGCGTCCCTTATCAATCAAATTCAACCACTCATATAAAAATCTTTATTTCGAATTCAAGCATGCCGGCTTTCGCGCGATTATGACGTTGAAAAGATAAGTTCTCCAATGAAAGTAGAGTTAAGAGGAAGTGTTGTTTTAAATGTCGGTTCCTTGTTAAAACTGTCCCGTTTTGTCACAGCCGTAACATACTATTAATGAAAGTTTTACGACTGCAATGACACCGTGACTGAAACAACAGTGACGAACGGCGAAGGCTTTGTCACAACTCACACTTAACACACGAGTTATTGCTATGCAAGTTTGAGGTGATTAAAATTTTTTAATTGGAGAAAGTTATGTCTTGCATTGTGTGAGTAAAAGCAATTAAAAATCGTGCCCATTACTTGTGTGAAATGTACTTCAAATTGATGAGCACAGACAAGTGGATAAGAATAGTCAAGTCTTGAGCCTCTCTCATCGCATCTTTGTTTATTTCGGCTTTGCTGCGCTCGCACTCTGGTACGTGTCGCCTGACTCAAAAGAAAGGTTCTCTCTCATTAACCTTCCAATGCCCGTTGCTTCTGCAAGAATTTGTCAAGAATTTCGGGAACAGAGCATTCAGAAATTCCTTGAAATTCATGATTCATGCTCACACATTTCATGCTCTTCTGATCAGCATCGTTCAGGAAGGACGGTAGCTAAGCCAGCTAATTACTCGCTCGATAATAGTCATTAGTAGCGTACGATCAAAGGAATGTTTTCTGTCTGTGATTCTATCTTCCTGTGCAAAAGCACAAATAATTATCAGAGCGTACAGATATCATCGAGGCAGAACAGGAATCAAGCTCCGGTTCCAGGACATCAGGCATAAAAATCAATGAGATCCTGAAGTTCGAACTCCGTTGGCACCGGAGAAGTCTGCACAGTGCACAGGTACGAAACAAGAGACATATATGATAATTTTCTTGAACACAGTGATGATGATGAAGCCCAGTGATTTCCGTCATACTTGTGAAACACGAGCTTTCCTGTCATGGCATGCCTTCAATGATTTCGACTATTTCTCAGTATTGCCTGCCCACTGGAGTGACTGCAGCGATGGAGAACTTAACAGTCCTGGCCTGTCAACATAAAATGAAACGTACGTTTTAAGAGGTTCGAAAGTGGTGCTTGCGTTTGTTAATACGCTATTTTGCAATTTGCTCAAATTCCGCTATGACTTCAATGCATAATGAAAGGCAGGACGAGCTTAAAGCACGTCTCATCTCCTGTTCGTTCGCTGCTGTTAATAATAATAATGTAATCTTTTTATTAAAAGAATAGAAAGCGAAGACTGCAAGAAGGAAGAAAGCACGACGACCATGAAAGTAATAATCAAATAAAAATAGAATGCGCCTGAACAGCTTCCTTCTTCTGCACGACTGGCCTTATGAATTCATGGATGAGTCTCGAGTCTCAATTGTACAAGTAATTGTATCATACTCCTCGAGATCCTCTCCAACTCCGTTGACTGTGGATGATAAGTCGAATACAGCCCTCGACAGCTACGAATGTCTGTAGAAACGACGGCAATCCTGCAGCTTTCTCGCTTGATTTTCTCCTGTATTTTTGAAATCACAGATTATTTAATTATAAAGTCATCTCGTTCTTTTTGTTTTTCTTCAGTTTGCCTTCGCCTCGACACTCCGTTTTGGTCACAGTCTTGGTTTGGTACAGTTTCGCTGTACCTGATTACAAATATTTCATTTTTCTTCATGCCATCTTGACATTTTAATTTTCGTCTTCACTACTTGAAATAGATTGAGCCGTACAATTGACAGCAAGGTAATTCGTTTTCATCTCGATGTCATCCCCTTCGACCAATTCAGAAATCTTAGTTTCACTCCAATTGCATTTCGTATACGCTTCCCTCACGACCTCCGGGCTCAATTTTCCCGCATAAATAGATTACTCTGACCGCTAGCAACATAAAGCAGAGTCAAACTCTCCTCGCCAATTCTCAGACTCGCATGGATGAGTTTCCACACTTCCCTATCTTTGCAGCTAGGAAGTAACTGGGCAAGAAAGTGACTAATAGGAACGAATGGAATGGAATGGAAGGCAAGACTCAAAAGTAATTAGACTCAAAATGAAATGCAGGCAACTATTCTTGTCTGAAGTTGAAATCGAAGGGAACTGAGATTTGTAGTCTGTTCTGTTCGATGCAGGCAAGCCTAAGTTTATCAAGTTAGAGCCCAACTCGAATCGTTGAAAGGAATCTCCACACGTAGAAAGATGAATGCTACTGGAAACAAGTTACGAAGGAGCAGGAAACGAACAGACGACCGGGGATAAAAAATGTAAAAATTTAGGCCGAGAAAGGAAAGGGAAAGGCAATAATTTACACTTTGGGGTTTTTCCCTTCCATCACGCAAAGCTGTTGAAGTTTCTTCTTCCTGGGCTCAACTTGTACGTAAGAAGACTCAGGCGGACTAACTACAGACCTTAGACATGTGAGAACTCTCGGAGAACCGAATTTGTAGGGCTGTAATTTGAAATGCTCGGTGAATTTGAATTGCATTATTACAGCAAATGGAATTAGCTCATTATAACAAATCTCTGTTCCATTCTCACGGTCGGGCATTAACGGTTGTCTGCTGAAAAGTCACTGACCGTGATCACAGGCATGACTTATGAGATGTCGATGATCAGAACAAGGCAAGATACAAAACTCCGTAGTTAGTATTTTTTCAACATAAAACTTTGCATTACAGAGCCTGGTTAAAAGTCAAGCTGAACATATAAAATTCGCGAATTTTCGTATTTGAATAATAACCAACGAATGATGATATTTTGACTTCGCAAGGCATCTGCGTCGCTGTTTTGCTTTTGCGACTTCCTTAGATACTGTATGTCCTCATTCATCGACTTTAGCGCATTTTCTGTGCTACGCTTTCCTTATTTTGGTTCTATTCTCATTATAATGATGTAAATGTTTTGGTATATACTTTATTGCAAACGCGGGCTTAACGAACGCAATATTCAAACTTGGAGCGCGCTGCTGAATTTCCTGGTACAGTTCTAGAAGATTTTTACATAAACGAAAATCATTCAGCTGTACTGAGCTCTTGAGGTTGGGTGCTTTCATGAAAATATTTACTCTTCGAGAGCCCAGCATCAGCTTGCGAATTTGTAATTCAAAACCGACTAGTAAAGAAACTTTGGAAACAATCTGCATAAAGTGTCATAAAAGGTGAGCTATTTCTATGAACTTTGTATTGTAAACAGTGATCTTTGCAAACATTTTTCACTAATGACATGTTATTCTTTGATTCGAAGTACAATCTGGAAATTTAATAACATATTTCCTCGTATTTTTCATAGTACATGGCTGAATACAGACACAAAGGAAAACAACGTCTTTAGCCAAGGTGTATTAATAAGCCTTTAGAAATAAATGAGTTGTCAAAACACTTCGCGAATTGTCACACACGAGCAAATTGAATTGTCAGTGGGGGAAATGGCAAGTCAGGCGTTTCGTGGCAATCCAGGACACTAATGTTCTTGCTCTTTTCTGTTAAGTAAAACACCAATTTCAAAAGAAATCTTTACATCCTTCGAAACCTAATTTTTGTGGAATCAGTCCAACACTCGTTCTTCAGAGAAAGTGGAGCGCGCTCCATCTAAAGGAGGAACTTTTCGAATGATCCTCTCATAACTTAAAGCTGTGCAACCGAAAGCTAGCTGAAACCGTAGCCTTCGTCAAACATGCACGTGCCGGCGAGCCACTTTTACCCGAACGTTTATGGAATTGGTTGCTGCATATGAAACTGAATTTGTCTACATTCACTGAATTCGAGACTGCATACTGACAGTGACATGAAACCAATTAAATGCATCTGGAAAACAAGTTGTTGACTCAATCATTCGGGACTGTTCAAAGAAAGTCTTTTGATAGACAGTCATATGCCGCATTGAAGTCTGTCTTACCTAGACAAAATGAATGCTGAAGGACAACCAAGAACACATTTAAGATGCACTACAGGTGAGCAGGTCATGGAGATAAGGACGAAATCTTGGTGATGGACTGCAAGTACTTATTTCGCTTCACCTACTTTGCTTGAGCATCCGCAGCATAATGGCAATTAGGCGGCAGGTTCCTGAACCCTGGTTTGCTATCCGGTGCCCTGCATGCCTTTTCTTGAAGAAAAGTGGAAAAATACCGAGAGCAAAACATTTCTGAAAGCATTCTTGCCCTTCGTCACCCATTAAGTTAATCAATTCTGCGCTGTTAATACATGAATAATTTATTCTCTTCTAAAACAGCTTAGCTTAACATAGCATATTTCACTTTGATGGTCCAGGCGGTGATAATCTTAAACAAAATGTTAGTTTTTTATGCGTAATTTCCAACCATTCCAGCCTTTTCTGCGCTTCGAGCGAAGAAAAGTTTAATCCACTGCTCAGCACTCAATCCGAATCCAATCGATTTAAAAGTATTTAGAAATCCAACTTTAGAAAAGTGCCGCAAATGGAGGGTGCTGCCCAGCGAATTAGGCCCGCCACAGTATCTTATGAATTTGTGAAAAGAAAATTGACATTGTCTACTTACATTGCGCGAGCCATTTCCCCCAAATCCACAAACTCGACACTTTCTTCTTTTCAACCGCTCAACCGCAGCGGCTCAGAAGACAGTGCTCAATAGAAGCGGTGCGGTGCGACGGCGATTTGAAAAGAGTAAAAGAATATTGGTGCAGAATTTGTGGCAAGAACAAGACAAGAAGAAATCTTAAGAAACGATGCAGATAAAAGAATGGAAGTGGGAAAAGTGTAATTTCCTAAAAAGCAATGTGGGTCTCCCATGGGTTTATTCTTTAAAAAAGCTCTTATCGGTCTTGAGACAGAGAAAATGTTGACTGGGTCTTAGCGTTTGTACGTACCGGCGCAAGTGTGCTATGCCAAAATAAAAGGCGAATACTGAAAAGGATTTCATTGATAGATTTGTATCCATAATCCTTTTTACGGATGGCTCACACGCCATGCCAGGCACGCCACACGTTCGCCTTCTTTCGATTTGGCGTGCGAGCCCTTTCCTTTCCGTGCCGTGTATCTCGCTTTGAGTTTGCTCAATCCCTACAAACAAAGATAACATTTCAACATATTAGGTTTTCTCATGATATTATTATCTCGAACCCGTTTCGGCGGCCTGCGTCTCTGTCGGTAGTTGAGCCGTGCTTGCAATTGTGATCTAAGAATGCCAATTCATGGCTTCGGAGTGCAGAGAAATTGTTTCACACTTCAACCGGCTTAACAATAAGAAGGAAAGCGACGCCCGCTTGAGTTCAAGCGCTCTGACGTGTTCTTGGAATATTCGACGGCGAGTAACCCTCATCTCCGTCAGCCAAGCCTTGCCGATTGTTTGAGATGCCTCCCTCAATTATAACCGGAACATTACCCACGGTAATAATACTTAATCGTCTTCATGATTTTAATCTTCCCAAATGGGTTCTAGTTTATCGAAAAATTTTTGCATGCCGAACCTTCATAATTTGGTCAAAGCGTTCTTTAGACTGCACCTTTAGATAATTCACACCCTTAGATTTTGACTTATTTTCCTGCCCTAACTTACTAAAAAGAACGACGCCTGAAGGTGAGCCAACGCCAACGGTGGACGAAGCATGTGATTTGTTTGTGCGGCAAATGATTCCAAAGCACATCATATTCCAATCCAATTAAATGTATTTTAGTTGACAAAACAAGGCTGCCTTTGCCTTACTTAGAACTCACAAACCCAATACTACTTTGTTAAAAACTTTTGCTGCGGTGGCGCCGTACTTTTCTCGTTCCGCTTTTATTAATTCATCAAAGCAAAACACAGCAGAAAGCTGAAAGTAACGGACTTGTCAATATGTCCAATAAATTTGAGGTTTTCATTCCGATTCCCCATTATATTTTATAGGTCCATTATTTTCACCAAGCTGTCATGCTTTCACGATTCACAGCACCAAATTACCCCAAATCTCGCAATTCAGCGCTCGAATTCTCGCGTAAACAACTCAACAATAGGTTTCTTCCATTATCAGTTGTAATTGTGCCCGTTCGGCAAAATGCGTTGAATTATTTGGAATCGTGTTCGCGTGTTCACCGAGGACTGCTTTGCTTTTAGACCTAGAATTTATGAAATCCCTCAATTTTTATGATTACATTATTCCTGCACCTTAGAAAACACAAAGTACACACTCCATAAATCCGAGATTTACTTCTCCATGCGGGTGGTAGGCCAAGAGAGAAAGCGAACAAAAAGTGTTATTGTGATGAAAAACATCAAATGCAGACAACTCAAAAATATGTACAAAGGCTCCCGGACGAAAACATCGCGGCTCTGCGTTGCACTATACCGATAATATAAAATTCCTGCTTGGATTTCTGGCGGTTTGCGTTCTCTTCCTGCTTTCGGTATCCTTCTCGTATTTGATAGTAGATACGGCACAATAAAATAGAGATCTACGGGAAGAGGAACTAGAAAAATTGTGTGTTGAGTTGACAGCAGCATTGTAATTGAGTATCGTGATACGGCACTTATAGCAAGAGAAGATATTATGCAGAGAAATCTACAGGCGCGTGTTATTCCTTGGAATCGAACGAATAAAAATTCTGGAGAAAGGAAGCGAGGAGTTTTATCCACACATGTCATGTGCCTATCTCGTCTACCTATTCTTCTCAATTCCAAACACGGTACACAATAAAAATACGTATACAACTCACAAATATCAAATTAAAATACCAGGTAAACGACGGCTACTTCAAAGAGCAAGAAACTTTCCAAAACGAAGTTAAATATTGATGCTACTAAAGTCCGTTGGCTTTTCGTCCAAGATTCTTATGATGACTTATTGAATTGCACGAGTCGTATTATACGACACGACAGTACTAATCAATCAATGACTGTTGCCGTCTGTCCTCATGCGTCAGATATGTGTCGGACAATGCGAACATTGGCAGGTGAACTTGACGGATTCAATTCTTGCATGACTAAAAACTCACTTGTGGGCGAAACTCACTTGTTATGTGTGTCTAACGCAAGTTTAGGCTGTCACATAACACGAATTTCGACAACGGCAGAATCAAATCAATTAAATTCAAAAATCGAAGACAAGCCGCTTTCCCAAGTTTTTTTTTGTGTTTTCAGGCTTTATCCTATTTTCAATTCCTTTCCTAATAAAATTCCCTGTTAACCTGACCAACGCATGGATGAACTTCTCAACGTCATTCCTAAGATATGAGGTGCAACTAAGTGTTTTCTGAGAGAAGTGTTCCTGAAGCCTTTCTACAGATATGAATGCCGGTGGATTCATCCAGATTTCAAACAAAATGTTTCCGTATTTGATGATTGAAGTGGTCATAGCTCGAGTGGTGGACTTGCTTCTAACCACGCGTTAATCAAATTAATGATTGACATCTCAAAACTACTCACATTGTTCAGACGTGGTGCCAGAGTCACTAAAATATTTAGCCTCATAGGTCGGATTAATCTAGAGCGACTAGAACTGTCTGTATCTTAATTAAAACTATTGTCAAGAAACGCTAGAAAAATTAAAACCGCACGTACAAAACGGCACCAACGCCAACTGCTTCGCATTTATTGCGAAACCAATCTTTAAATGGTTTCCGAGTTGTAGACGAGAACTTAAGCCCGCACGCAGCCTGCCACGTTGGGTCTTTAATATTCAATTTTTCAAATAATGAAATATTGCGGCATTATGGTGCCGGTTCGACACAATACAGACTTTCACCATATGCTTACTAGAAACTTTAGCTAGGAGGTGCCAAACCATTTTGTAAGCTGTCAACCCTCTGCGTACTTCGTCGTGTAGGGGCTGTCAAATATTCCTCCATCCGCCGTGATTCTTGATCGTTCATCAAATCTACGCTCACAGTCACGTGAAATATGTTTACAAATTACGCACTGATGGCATCGAATTCCGTATGTCAAATACTGTCGCTCATCCAGCCAATTTGTTGCCGGCAAATTACATCTGCTTGCGAATTTCTCCTGGGCTTCCTTTCTACATAACGAAACGTGACGAACAGACCGGCACCTCGACTCGGATCCATTTCTGCCGTCGTAGGAAATACGTATTCAGCAGCCGACTAAGAATGACACACATCACATCACTAATAGAGTAATGAGTCTTTTATTCAAATCCCTTAATGATGGCTTTGACAAGTTGATACGAAAGCAGATGCATCGTGCTTAGCCGCAAATGGGAAAGCAAGATGACGCTCATTTTTTACACGGGTGACAGCCAGCGAGTTGTGAGTCTTTGATGTCTTGCGCCTGATGCCTGTCCCGGTGTGAAATCCGAAGAGAGTTGCTTTCGCTTTCCTTCCCATTTCTGCGTTGTTTATTGCATGAGCGATTTTATCTTATTATATTCCGTTATTAGAATAAAAAATGGTTACTTTTTTGTTTTAAAACCATTACCGCAGCACGCACATATGAACAACTTTCTTGAAAGTTCAGCCGAGCCGAGCTCATTTTTCTGGGGCGCATCGTTGGTCTCATCCACCATCCGCAGTGTCGAGAAATGAGTGTGTATGTGAGTTGTCATGCCTAACCGGCAACGAAGTTTCTTTCTTTCTGCCTGCTGCCTGCTTCCACTGCTACTTCCCACGTAGCGTAGCGTAATATAATAGAATAAAAAGAAAATCGAATAGAAGTCGACATGTTCATTACTTATTCCCTTTGGCATTAGATCTGTGCGATGCTTGACTTATAAACATCATGTGTATATGATGTGATATTGCGTGATGCTGCTAGTCTAAAACCGTGCAGAACGAAATGAAGAGAAAGCGAGAGAGGAAAAGGCGTCAGACAATTTTTGATGGTGTTTGGTGGTGTATGAGATGAAATGAGAGCAGGAGGAGAAAATTGACGCGGACAAATGATGCTTTTCTTGCGCCGTAGCCGATAGTCTAGAAGTTAAGATTGTGAAATTCATTTTAGTCACTTGCACAACCATTTTAGCAATACTTTGGTCGTGCGTAGCCGCCACGAGGACGGGTTTGGCCTCGGAAATGTGGAAATTAGAGGAAAGAAAATACAACTTGCCGACAGAATTTTCATGGCAATGTATTACGGGGGTAAGAGTAATGTGAACTCATCGCAGGCGATCAGAAATCAGAACTAGGATGGAAATTCTAAAGGGTAATGTCATTTGCTATAGGCCGACCGGGATTCGGAAATCCCACACATGCGATAAGCAAATTTGCGGCTTCTGTTCTCTTCTCTTTTGAATTTGACGCTTTAGTATGTCGTGTCACAATTGAGAAATCGGATCAGTGCAGCCATGGTTGGAGGTCAAAAACTGACAGCGTATATTTGGATTTCGGTTGACAATTTCCCATAGTTTCACCTTTGATCCCACTGAGTTGTAAACAAATCTAAAATCGAACCGATTGCAATCATCGGTTGTATGGAACCGTGGATTATTAAATAAGCTGTGCATTGAACTCACCGAAGCCAAGTCGGGTTAAGTTCAATTTGTTTCAATTTTGCGGAGGTGTTCGTCTGGCCCGGAACATATTTCCAATTTCCAGAGGCTGGAATGCAACCTTCTCTGCTCTTCGCTGTTTTGTATTAATCAGTTTTCACCAAATAAGTTCAAAGGTGTGACACATCATAGACAAGCACTGAAAGTGGTCCAGTTTCCTGAAAGCCTAAATAGAATTGGTCGTTGTTATTTTCATTTTCAGAACCCAACAACTGTAAGGAGTGTGAAAGCATAATCAACTCGACTGATCGACCACTTTCTCATTTCCTTGCGTCCACCTCATGCTTTGTCCAAATCGAATATGCCTCCGGCTTTTTCCATCGGTCGCTCCGTAATCACTTCAACTTGGAGCTGGAGTTGAAATCTGAAGGCAGGAAGTATAGGAGAATTTAATACTAAAATGGAACCGTTGCTCTTCGCTGAAGCTGTAGCATTGATAAGATTATGAAGGAAAAACTATAGTATGATGGATTCATCCGATTGACCTCGGAATAGTGTCAATCGAAAGATCTCGACCTCCTGAGTCCGAATCTGCAAGAATTTTTTTGCGGAAGCACTTCCAAAAAAAGTTATGGCCATTTGAAGTTGGCCTCTTAACTCCACACCTTTCACCTTCTCAATGTGACTTGCGCCTGGAAATTGCAGATTGGGTAACAAATTTGTTGCTATGCGGCTAAAGCTCCGCTGGGTGCTATGCTCCGGCTTCGCCGGAACGCATCGCAGCGCGCCTCCGCGTGGTGGGTTCATTCCATAGTGATGTACCATTGAAAATATTCGAGGTGGTGTCCGCTCCGCTAGGTGCTATGCTCCGGCTTCGCCGGACGGGCACAGCTCCTCGTTTTCCCGTTGTCAGTGTGGTCGTCGTAGCTACGAACGCTACTACTGCTGTTATTGAAATTCCAAATTCACTTGACTCAAGCCGAATCTCTCGCTGCTGCTACTGCAAACTTGTGTTGAGAGTGATGGCAAAGAATTCCAAATCTTTTCGATGATTCGACAGCGTGTTGCACTTGCTCTTGGAGTTGATATTCTCAACTCGAAGCCCGTAATCCCTATACCTGTAGCTGGCTGCTGCTGCTGCACGTGTGAGTCAACCACAGTGCAGGTTGCAGGTTATGTGATGGTGATACACATTTCGGTTGCCTGGAAGGCCGTAAGTAATACTTCTAGCCCTAATATCAAATTCAGGTCAAGCCTGTCGATATTTGCCAAAGGAAATTTAATTTTAATAACGGAAAGGATGCAAGCACGAATGTAACGTGACAGTGAAGAAGTGCGAGCAAAATCAAGAATGGGTAACGAACTACTCATGGCAGGATGAAAGCACGTGTTCAAAATTTCTGCCTTAAGTGCGTATAGCTAGCTGGAGGATCTAATGTGGCTCATTGCAACAGAGGATAGTTGTATCGACCATCGAACTAGGTTGGCAAGCACAAGTGGACATTATGTGCACGAAATTAGTAGCTGTTGAGATGAGATGAAAGGTCACGTCTGAGTGAACTTTACGCTTTAACGCGTTCACCAGTGCCAACACTCAAAGTCATCGCGTCTAGACTGAAACCAAGCCCCACCAGCAGCGGTGATAGATGTCATGTGCTCGGGTCTAGCCAGCCAGACAACAATAATTCTGCTCTGGAAATTCATGTCTTTCATCTCGACTTCACGCACTCGGAGTACAGCACTTGTTTTGATGCTGTGCTGTGCTTGCCCCGAGTGGAATTTGCACTTCTCTCGCACAATTTAATGCTATTAACCAGTATTACGGACTTTATGCCATAACTCTGCGTTTAGTTAGTTAGAAATTCTTGCCGTTTCGTTCGCTGTAGAGTGTCTGTCTGACTATTTGCTGGCTGAGTCTTTGATATTTAGATTTATGTGATTTCGAAACATCGCGGCACTAATTGCCAGACAGTTGTAATACCCTTCAGTAGCATCTGACTGCTGACCCATCTGAATTCTCATTTATCAAGCTTCTAGCCACCATCATACTCGTGCGTTCATCGTTGTTCCAATTTTTAATTCCCACAATATCGGAGACTTTGGCAATGCTGCAGCTGATGAGACTGGTGACGCAGAGGCAGACGAAGAAGGGCGAACTGATTCTTTTCAAGGTTTATTAACCACCGTTTATATCCTACTTTCTCGTCTGAAATACTTCAAACAAAATGGCAACAGAAGGACCGACCAAGAAAATCAAGGAAATTGCGGAGATTCGGTTTACGCGGATCGCATTTAGTGTTTTTGCTTTTGCCTGGTTGCCGTTGTCGCCAACCATCCGTGCTTTCCTTTGCTTTGCCTTTCTCTGCTCCACAAAGCCCTGCTCGAACTGCTCGTGCTTGGTTTTGGCTGGTAGTGCAGTGAGCGATCGCAATTTATATGGATGTGATTTGTTGTAAACTTTTTTCATCCATTGTCAAAGGAAACGAGGAGTCGACGACAACCTTTGAAGTTGGAAAGAGAACAAGAGCAAAAAGAAATCTCAAAAGAAGATGAAAACGAGAATATACAAACACCAACACGCGTTGCAAAAAGTTCTACCAGCCACGGCAGAGTTCGGCGAATGATTGTTGTGGTGGCGAGGAGAACAGGCAAGCAGACAGGCTGAGCTGAAGCGACGAATAGAGGCTGGAGAGGAAATGTAGTGAGCACAAAGATTTGCTGCCTTCACTTTCTGTTTCCTTAAATTAATGAAAGAAGTTGAAGTGAATCTATTACTACTAGGCGAGGCGAGGAAGAGGAGAGGAAGAGCGAAAACCACGAATAAGTGGGTAGAGCAAGAAACTCTGGAAATCAAAGACCAGAAAATGTTTCACGGCTAGAACGCGATACGGCACGATGAAACTTTCTTTTGTGTTGGTTTGCAGCCGGGTTGAGTTTCATTCTCCTTACAAACAACAAAGAACTAATATTTAAGACACACTTGATATTATTACGCTTTAATGAGGCAAGAACAATGCAAAGAGATGCGGATAAACGGACCTGCTGTCGGAGCTTCTCCATATGAAATTAGAAATTAACTTGCGATTCGTGGAATTTTCCACCACCAAAGTTACAGTGTTTTCAATAAATACTCAATACCCGCTTCTTTCGCCCATTTGAAACTCATTCCAAATGAAAATTTATTCCTGACCCAACTGAATTGTAATAAGTTGACCGACGACCCGCGCGCGTCGCCTCGCGTCTTTGATATTTTGAATGTGAATGCGACAGCTCAAAATGAGGAAAGCAATAAAAGTTGGCTTCTTAAATTGGCCACGCGGTAGCAGGCAACAAATCAAAATAGTAATGCAGTACAGTGTTGAGGTGCACACCCACTCGCAGTTACTATCAAGAATGTAATAAATCCGAAGTGAGCAGCGACGCGAACAGCCGAATGTTATTGAAAGAGGCCGTGTGTCTTCATTTTCGAACCTCATTTCCCAATGGTAATAAATTGCTGTAGGCGTACTATGTCAATTCAATGAGGTTCCGAAATGTATTCGCCCTGAGATTGGAGCGGAGCTTATCAAAAGGTCAGTGGTTCAGAATTCTGTAGCCAAATGTAGTCGTAGTCGCTGTGCTGTCTTGATCAGCAAGACTGCAATATGTTTTAATTAAATTCGGATTAATGCTGCTGCTGAAAGTCTTTATGGCTTTTCGAGCTGAGACCAAGTGCATGGCATTTGATAGTTCTTCGTTCGTGTATTTTTAATTTAAATGAACATTACTCCATTTGTCCTCATTGTAATTACGTTAAACAGAAACTAATCGCACATTCGAGCCTACTTGCTCCAATTTAAAGGCTTGTGTTCGCTTCCTTCGTTCGGTCTCTTCCGTATGCTTTTTTGAGATTTATCTTCCATTTTCGCATCATTGATCTCAATCCAAAGGTTAGACAGACTACCGACATGAATTAGAGTGCACACATTGCAGTTTTCTAATGACTCTCCTGCACTCGTGCAAGCCGCCTAACGAAAGGCTTTGATACAGGAACAAAGCATAAAAATTAGTTATTCCGTAAATCCATCAATAAGTCTGCGTTCAGCACTTTTATACGGTACAACTTCCTAGTTGGTTTACGACCCGGACAAGTAAGGCACGAGAAAGTTCGTTGAGAGCAATGCCACCTTGCATTCAGGATATTCCTTAATATTTTTAGAGTTCATTACTCTTTCTCGAGCAATGCAATCATGCAATGCTATTGTGTAGAAAACGTCGTCGAAACTCCTACGATCGCTTTCTTTCTGTTTTTCTCACTATTAGAAATAAAAAATTCAATCGAGGCGATTAGTAACATTTGCAAGTATCAGAGAAGCGTCTAGCGAGCAGTTAACTTTCGAAAACTCCTGAGTTTATGAATGACTGGCAAAAGTATTCACTCAGCAGTCAGACGATCAACCTTTCTCTGCACTTTATTAATACACAATAGTTTGTACCTATCTGTGTGCATGAGTATGAGTGGATATGGACTCGAGTCGACTTCAACTTCACAAACTACAAACCAGAACTATTTTTATTAAGCTACTGAAAGTCATTGCCAACAAGTCAGAAAGTTCAGGCACGAGAGGAAAGAGATGTAATCCGAAAAACTTGTAAATTCCCAACATTCGAAAGCATTTGTGTCCATGTTTGTAAGGCAATAATGATTTTTAATGGCCATAATGCCAAAAAATGAGGAAATCCAAAATGATTTACAACGGTGAAAGGGTCACGTTTGAGTGGAGTTTGGAGTATGCTTGGGGTCTTTTCTCTGAGCTTACTTTCTTTTCGAAATAACGTCCTCGCATGCATTGTACATTTTCCTATTCCTACTGCCTCGATGTCGACTTACTATCGTAGTATTCGTACAAACAACGTACGTGCAACGGGTTCTACTGCCAAGTAAAGTCCATTTCCTTTCCAAATTCACACTTGGTAGCCGATGCTGATTTCCTGCTGCATTTTGCCAAATTTTAAATTGTCGCACGAAAAGGTAGCGAAAATCGCCCGCCGGGATTTGGCTTTAAAACCTGCATTGAACTTCCGCGGAGGTTTCTTGCCTATTCTGCAATAAAAGGTACCCACATCAGCAAATATTTTGTTCTGGCAATGTGTGCGAGAGACTTTAAAAATATCCTTGTTCCTACCTCAGTAATTAGTTCAGAATTGAGCTCCAGGTTCCAATTTGCTCCGTATTTTGAAAAAAGATCCTCTCTTGCACTGAAAAATGCGAAGGTTGAATTTCTAACTATTGTTTCCATTCCATTCTGGAAAGCGCAGAGCTGATTTTTTCGGGAACCGTAGCTTAGCAGGGCAACATTTATCTGTGCCTGAGATCTTGTGTGGCAGGACCTGGAATTCATTCATCTACTATTTACTTCGTATTTGTATGTGTGTACATGTGCACAAAAGGAGCGGACGACGACAAAGTTTTCAATCTTTTGAAACTTCACACGACGACATGAGAAAAGAAAGAGGAAGCGAATAAAAGATAAATTACTAGTCGGAGGACGTCCATAATGGCAGTCGATTTTTCTTGAGAAAAGTACGATCATGGACATGGAATAGGTACGGACAAAAGCACGCAGTGCACCAGAGAGCCACCACCGCCGACCACCGGAAGGTTTCAACCAACAATTCTTAGACATTAAAAGATTATATATGTAGATATGTACGTGTGCCGATCGCGGAGGAGAAAGCCAGGAAAAGAGGAGTTTTCTCATTTACAAGAAATCAACAACTTGACCATATCTTTCTCTGTCGCGCCTTTCTTCTTTTAGAGTTTTGGTCTTTGATTCCAATTCCGACTTAGTTATTCCGTTTTCTTTGGTTTTTCCTCCACAGCCTGCGAATAATGTCGCGATGAAGAAGCAAAACCCCAAGATTAAAAACTTTTTCTCTCTCTGAGCCAGCGCAGCACAAGCAGAAGTGAGAAGCCGATGTGTTTGGTTGCAGTAATCGAACTCATTATTTGTCCTTCTGGGCGGATTTTCGTCCATGTCACTACTTGACACTATTATCGGCAAAAAGTTCGCGATAGAAAGTTTTGCGGCCGGACGGACCAAGAATCATGACTATTACTAATTATTACGTGTGATATCTGACTTGACCAAGTAATAAATGAGACAGACGTGAAATTTATGTGAATTAAGATCGGGCTACAGCTACAGAATTCACGTCACAATGGTTCGTACACTGGAGAAAGCTTTTGACCAGACCACTCCATCTGTGTAGCGGCTCCATCTCAGACAAAAACCGACTTCTTTCTCTTCTTCGCAAACTGCAGTGATGCTTTCCTCACAATGAATGCAACATGTACTTGTTTAACTCTGCATAAATTAGTTTTGTCTTGGCTTAAATCGCATTTCCAATACTTGTAAGCAGATATGTGTACGACGAGTCCAAGTCCTGTGAATTCGACAGCAGCACTTGAATATACGCCTGAAAAAGGGGGAACCGTCAAGAATAGAGAACAACGTACATTAGTTACCATCAAAGGTATCAAAACCATCAATTATTCTTGATATCTTACTCTTACTCATCCGTTCCCATCATCACCAGAAAATAAAGCCCGGCACGCGGCACAGTCATATTACTGCACGTATACAAGAATACGCTGTACGAGTATTTTGTGGTGAAATCAAAAAGAGGAAAAATGCCAAACTGTAAACGAGTATTATGGCAGCATTACTGCAACTGCAAAGCAACGGAGCAACGAAAAGCTGCACAAAAAATGGTTCAATGAAATTCACCGGTTCTGCACCGGGCTATTCCCGGCCACTTGAACCGTGGAGGCTTCTCCCGCTACTCCACAGACACCCGCAACGTAATAAATTCGTTCCACACTTGTCATAATAAGAAAATTTTGCTATGTTTGTGTGCACGCGCATACTATGGCGAGTTATCCGAAGTGAAGATTTATTTGCCCACTTCGTATTTGGCAATTGCTCTCGAAATCGCAATCGCTTGACCTTCTCATCAATCGCTGGCCCCGACGCTTCATCCGACGCCTTTTGTCTATTGTGTCCGAGAAGATAGCAGATTGAATTTATTGTAGTGTTTATTATTAATTAACACTTAATGAGTAATCCAATTATTGCGAATTAAAATCAGTGACCAGCTTATCTCCAGTAGCATATGGCAATTACAAGGGCTTTAGTCTAGAAGCATAATGCACGTGAATTGCAAGCGCTTTTGCCATGAATGAACGTCGGACCAACTCATCCGTAAAACAATGAAGTTTCCCATTGAGGAGATTAGGAGTAGAATACTCGAGCCACAGTCGAATATCAATTAAAAAACTTTTATCTGCAGTTCTTCTTGCATGATAAATTCCAACCATCCCTTCTTGCAGTCACAGAGTCTCCAAACTTAAAACGGAATTATTTTTATAATCAATTTCCTTACTTCAAGTTCTCACGACTCAACTCCAGGATTATAGCATCGTAGCCAACTGAAAAGGCGAACTCGAAGTGAAGTTGCATGAGCACAAATGCTCGGCAATGAAAAATCGCTCGTTTGGCTTGGACCTTGGTTCGGAATGGGAGGATGGTTCCTACAAAATATCAGCGCCTATGAGTGAAGAATTTCTAGTATCTTGCACAAATTAAATTTGAAACGACAAGCTCGAAACTTTGAATGCCTGAATACGCAAACGTAAACTGTGTCATCGTAAAACTATGGCATACAAAATTAAACACAAGTGTGTTCAAGCCGTTTATCCTGCTTTCTCCTGTTCGCATAGAGCAAGAAGAAAAGGCAAAAACAAGAAGGGCGCTTGTCGAATGTCGATACCAAAGCACTTCATAATTTCATTCTCTCTTGTTTAGCCTTCACTTCCCAGAAGTGTCGTTTGGTCTCGCAATTTGACGACATGTAAATGACAGCTGAGAAAAATAAACCGTTTTGTTATTGAAATGCGCGGCGGTGTCTGTCTGTCTCACCGCCTCGAGACCGTGCAAGCAAAGGCAAATAGCAGGCAAGACAAGAACTCATTAAGAGAAAAACCATTCAATTTATTATGTTTTAATATTCTGCTTTTTCCCTACACTGCATGTCACTGTCTCCTGCCTTGTTGGTCGTGTTGTCGATTCATTCAATTTGTCTACTAGATATGTTTAGTTTAGCTGCCTGTTTGCTTTCTCCATAGGAAATGGTTTTCCTGAGTCCTGCAATACAAAATAGTTGTAAAATTACTTTCACGATGTCATTAATGAGCACAGCGCAGCGGCAGAGGACGTCGGCTAAGGACACATATTTGTATAGAATTACACTCGAACAACAAGCAATGTGGCTCAACCTGCATGAAATAGATTAATTACCATCGGGTTCGGTGCAGGCAATCGAAACGCGGTAGATTGAATCAGGCCAGGCCAGGGTGGGATTGAAATTGCCTCTTCTCTTTGCAACGATGAATACACAATTTGATTACATTCTCGGGCCAACTCTTGGGCTTGGCTGGGGCGACTTGCGCTTTCCGAAACGGAGAAAAGGTCGCATATCTCATCATAATCTCTTTTGCATTGTATTTGGCTTTACCGGAGCGCTGGCAGAGACTTTTCTGGTCCTGGTAATCTCTTTCGTAACTCACTTATCACCACCACCACACTTAAACCCTTCCGCACATTTATTTCAACGTTGATTACCTCCGCTTCTCTCTCTTCCAAAATACTTATCTGGTCATTACTCCAAAAACTTTACAAGCCCCTTCCACTTGCTTCTGCTTTTACTCCAACTTGGCTTTGAAGGCCCGCATCCAAACCAAATTCCTAAAGCTCAACCTCTGAAAGCATACTGAAAGTAGCACAAGTGCTTTTGGAGGATTAACACACGCACAAATTAATGCCTTCATTGATTGCAGAATCGATTTCAGTGCCAGACCCGGATTTAGATACGCAGGATGTTGATGATTCTTCGAGCTTTATGTCATAGACTTCACGTCCGAGAATTTCGTTTAGTTTTGCAGCAACGCAACGGCTTCGAAAGCTGAGCTATCATCAATCAACTTCTGACTGCAATATGTAAAATAAATAATCAGTGTAATTGCTCTCATTATTCTAACAAGGCAGTGATTTCATCCCCTGCCGTGTTATTCGATAGCGAAAAGCGTCATATGCGAAAGCGAAAGTGTTATATGTTCGTTTGCACCCTCAATCCAGCATCGTCATTGTCGTTGCACTTTATTTGCGTGATTCATCGACTCGACATCAGCGGCCATTCAAGCCGTCATCATGCAAGTTAGGCAATTTGCAGCAATTTGTATTCAAAATTCAGCAACAAGAAATTGTCTCTACACAAAAGTTTCACTAAGGTCCTCGTACACCGTTATGTTATCTTGACTTTGACTTTCCTGAAAAGTAGACGGCCAAGTCGAAATAGTCAAAAGAGAAGTGTCACATCAGTCTCGATTCACTTTACCGTATGCATAATACACAAGGAAAGCAAACGTGTAGCGTGCGTGTCGTGTCGTATTGCTAGCAAACAATCAAGAATGCATGACAATTTCTTTTTACTCCATGGGAATGTTCAAAAATGGAAAGAACTTTTCGCTGATAGAAGCATGCGACTGGGTAGTGGCAGTAGGCGCATTTCACTTTGGGGTTTATGAAAAGTGCCAGATGTATAACCCACATAGTGTGCTCAATCAAGCAATATGCTACTGCATGTTGCACTGGTAAAGCAAGGCATGATAATATGTCCCTTGATAAAATGATAGTTCTTTCGTGTGTCACGTAATAGACACACGGACTTTCTCGCTGTGCTGCCGCCGTTTCAGTTGTCAATCCAGACGTCAGTCCAGGCGAACGGGTTTTATTACGATAAGTTCAGGTTTCAAATAAATTCTGACAAATTTTCAGATTCCGGTCGCAACTCAAGAACGAACGTGTGCATGTCGCATGCGATCTCCTAACACAAAATGGAATGGCCGCGTGTCCGTCCTGAGTTGCTGCTCACGATACTCAAATTTAAGGAAATTGATGGCTTTGTCCTCAGCAGCTTCAAAGTCTGAATAAAAACTAAAATTGAAAACTCTGAATTTCAATAAAATTTGCCAGATTTCAAGAGTATAAGGAGATTTGCCAAAATTTTGCAGGATAACAAAATTCGCCGCAGATTTGCTTTTGCTTTCGTAGCCTAGTCATTCCTCACCCTTCCTTGAAATTTCAAGCGTGCAAATGCCAAATGTCCCAAGGATAAGATATGGAAATCTCGAACAAATAATGAGCACAGTATCTTTCCGTTCAATATTGCGATTTGTGACTAAGGATTCCTGAGCTAACTAAGGAAGAGACCTGAATGTCTTGATTTATGAAACTGCGCCCGATATTGTGTTGACATTTCACTGCAAAGGTCTCATCCCTTAAATATTGCTGCTTCTACTAATAAATAATTCGCATGAAAACATAATGCGCCATCTAAATCGAAATTTTGAAAAAAAAATGCTTCGAGCGCTTTGCTTTCACCACTTTGAAGTGCCTCCCTCACCTTTTATTGCTCTGAGCGGGATGCGCACGGCACAAATGTGCCCAAAATTTAATCTTTGTCTTTTCATTCCACCGCCGACGGTGACGACTAAATAAAAGAAGGCAATCTCGCCATACATCATCCACCCGCTCTCAGTCGCATTTGCGCCGAAAAGGTAAAGTCGAAGGTTCTTGTATCATATTTCTTGCTGACTCCTTTTTATATTCCGTCTGTCAAAATGAAAAATGACAGCCAAGCTTCATATCAACTAATAACACTTATGCACACATCCAGGCAGTACTCCACTGGTTCATGCAGTACATTGCAGCAGTATCGCAACAGGAATATTATGTTAAAATAAAGAGAGAGGAGCCGACGAAAGTTCAAATAATGTTAAAAGGTATTTTCAATATTCATTCCCTCGAGTGTGAACACAGTGCAAGCATATTATGCTCTCAATATTGCACGTTCACATATTTTGCATAGTTTTATCAGAAAATATTTGCTTTCTTTCTCCGAGTGCTGCTGACGATGACGCTGCATTATTTATTTTTCGGTGATGTACTGCGCTGCCTGGCCGTCATCACCTTCCTATTGCTGTCAAAATTGTGATGATTTCAATATTTTCCACGACTCATGCTGTGTGTTGCTGTGCTGTACGTTGTCAGCCGTGTGCTGTCGCCCGAAATTCCAGGCCAGGTACACTACCAGAGATAATAACAGAGAACCCGAGCTGGAATTGCGTTGGACGTTTCTGAAGTGCGCGCGTGTCTTTCCGACACACAAAAATTGACTGCACAACTCTGGTATTCTGGCATTTGACAACTCCAACACTTCCGTAGTTTCAGTGACAATAATAATTCCAGGATTCACTCTACTCAATGAATGGGAATGTTAGTAATGCATTCAGAAGTCGACAGTACACGATTTGGCTGGCCTGCTGTATTTCATTTCATTTCGGCAATGACGATGACATGAAATGGATAGCGATGGCAGCATACATGACTGGCTCTCTTCTCTGGTGTCGACACTCTTTACTTTTCTCCACGCGCATTGCGCTTCTCTCATTTCATATCGTATCAAGTTGTACAACTTGACTTTTGACTTTGAATTGCTTTCTATGCCCCGTGTTCTATTCTCCAGGATCTTGCCATATCCCAGCTGCTTCGTTTGTTTCATTCATTGTGTCTGTCGTGTCTCGCGAATGCTCATGTTCATCGTTCGTACAACATAGTTTGTCCAAGTTTATTAGCACATCTTCAGTGTGCTTATGGGTTCGTTCTTGTCTGTCTGTGGACGGGATGGAAATCATTTTTTGTGGAAACCGCTCCACGATTCAGATATAAATATGTTCATAGTAACACGGAATGTTTCGAATACCCGCGAAGCAAAAGATCGCGCAATAGCAGAACAGAGTTGATATTGTGAGATCACCCAGCATACGTTTTACAGATTAAGTGTGCGTTGAACGGTGAATGAAGCATGTATCATTGGGTACCTACTGTGGTCAACTATCAAACATATTCTTGATATACAAATCCAGGATAACCAATTGGTACCGTACATAATCCGTACGGTATCAATGATATTAAAATGCATGTCCGACGTAATCATGTTAAACACGGAGCGCGTCGCTGACTAATTCAGTCCGCAATTACAAGAAACCTTGATACCTAACATTTTCGCAATATTAAGCAGGTTTGACTCGAAACTATTTAGATGCGGAGAGATTATCTAAAGACGAGTGACTCCAAGGCATCAGGTAAGAAGAGTGATTCATATACTTGAAGATGTGCTCGTGTCTTTCATTTGTAATGAAGTATTTTATGTAAAGTTGAATAATATTTTGTTATGGAGGAAGTTTGCACAATAATAATGGTCATATTGTACTTGTATATTGCACTGTAACTTGTAATGCAAGCGTAACCTCACAGGGCAAAGGCAACTTCAGATTTCACATGAACGAATGGCGAATTACATGAAATAATATCGGTTCTCACTCAATCCGAAGTCACGTCGTACTGTATGCGACGACTGTGATTTTGGAAACAAGTGATAAAATTTAGTTATAACAAAAATTAATTTTGAGGAAGCTATAAATACGTTCGACGATGCGCGAAACGGCAAAAGTTTGGAGAAAACACAAAAGGAAGCTCATGCCATTAAGTAATATGATGTAGCGCAATTTATGGTGCAGCTTCGTGCTTCATTCGCTCAATAACGCGGAATAACCGGAGCCGATCCCTGGCTGAGCGCTCCCGTATAGCGCAATCAAGAAAGTGTACGCCATCTTCGAGGCAAGAGATCGACGACACGAATCCAAAGCAGGGGAGACGGGAGACTGGCTCTTAATCCACTGCTTCTGTCTTGATTTTTGATTGGAATAGAATATTAATGTGATTGAAAGCCCTTCCACGCCCGAAACACTTTCGTTTCAGAGAAACACTCAAGTATGCATTACTGCAATGAGCCGTTTAATTCAAGAAATGTCGCATTACTTCGCTCGTGGGTTTGCTTTAAATTTTTAAATTGCAAGATTTGAGACAATCTGCGTCAGTAAAAAAGCAGTGCATTTATTCAAACCATATGCCGGGTTTTCATCAACTTCTCGTGTAATTTGCGACAAGAGTCTGGCGAGAGCAATTTAGAAATAGGCAATATTAAGTCCTCCGTCTTCAATTCGCGTTGAATGCTGCGTACTTCTCGGGCCTCTGCTTTGAATTTGTGTCTCAATTTTTGAAGTTGGCCCTATTTCTATTTTATATTTTTCCTACTCTGTGAAAGTGGCATGAAGTTCGCGGAATAGTCCTTCAAATATCACATTTCTGCACGCTCCAGAAAAAATCGAGAAGCGTGGAAGTGAAAGTCAGAGTGGAGAAAGAGTGAATGACTGACGTGCATTCGAGAAGAAAGACTTAAGCGGCTTTCTCCTTCTGCGCCTTGCCATTGACGCGACTCTTCCGCATCCTTCTCCATTAAACTCTCGTACATCTTATTTTTAGTATTAGACTTCATTTTCATATTCATGCTGCTCATCATGCATATCGTATTACTTTTTTCTGATTCACTTCCCGGGTTTTTATCTGCTTCATGTATATGTTCGTAGCCTCTCGTGCTTGAATAACCGAGAAGGATGAGGCTTTAAAGACGGTACAAAAGTTATTAAGATGAAAAATAAAACCAGCTGTGAGTTGAAACTAACTTTAAAACCATTTCAAACCTCAGTAACCTTAAAGCTAAAGTATTTTTCGGTTGCAATAGATCAGAAATTCTTTTAAAGGTTATTCTGGGCCCGATTTTTCGCATAAGTGGAATTTGCGAAAAAGTAATCGCTTCAGCTTTTCCTGTCTATTTAAGTCTAAATTAAGCTGATTATTGTTACTTCTTGGAATTAACTGTCAAAGTGCAAATACTTAATATTTGTGCACATAATGAATTTAAGCGTAAATGCAGCACGGGAGAACAACGATAAACAAGGGAATTAAGCAATATTCTTTCAACACTAAATTCAAAATCAAAGAAAGAGAAGGGAAAGGTGCTCTGGTTTCCAAATTAGAATTGCTCTTCTCTGGGAAAACTGATATTAATTCTAAACGCACAAATGAAATAATTACATGCGCACTTCGCCAAATTAAATTGCGCAAATGAATTGACTCAATTGAATTTGGCCTATCTGTGAGACTTTTAAGCTACAGGAATGTTTGCCCATTCTAGATTAGTCGTCAGGCAGTGCGTCAATTTATTCAATTTCAATCTCCAAAGTTAAAGTAATCAATTCTGGCTACTGCCCAAACACAACCTGAAGGCAACATCAAAATTCAAGCCAGCAGCCATGTCGTGCGCTGCTCCATAATTAAGTTTTTAACAGGTGAACGCATTTTATTAGCCGAGATTGGCCATTACGGATGTTTCCTGGAATAATTTTCAATTTGACATAAACCATGCAAACATGATTGAATCGTTTCTATGAAAGTTAACTTTCTATTTACGAGCACGCAAATGCAAGCAAGCAGTGATGAGTACTCATTCCCGTTTGACTTTCCGGCAGTGCCATTTCAATTTGTTTCCGTATTTGAATACTCAAGATTTACTTTCCCTCGGCACTCAAATCAGCATCTTGCAACTACTCATCTTGTCGTGGTCGTATTTGCATAGAGATTTTTTGCCTCTGTCAAACTGGTTGAGATGAGAGGAATTCACTCTTAATACACGAGCGCATATTCATGAAACGCTGAGGCAGAAGCAAATGAAAGCAAGCTTAAAATTGCTAAGCTCTTCAAAATGAAAAGTTACAGAAAATGAAAATGTTTCTTAAGTGTTCGCTGGCGTACACTTTATATTGGGACCAAAGCACTGAAATGGCAGGAATAAAAACGAGGCAGAGGCTGACGAACTAGAAACCCGGTCGTCTGCCTGCCTTTCACATCCTTCAAAGTCTTGGCTTACTTGACTCACTCGACTCGGAGTGAAAAGACAAAATAGAATGCAGTAGCACAGCGACCGTAACCGTAATATGTAATATTCCTAAAGCCATGTAATGCAACATTTCATCAATAATAAGGAATTTGTAGTGTTCATCATGTTCATTCTCCTTGAAGCTGGGCTCTTCAACTCGCTTACTAGCTGCAGCGCAGTGTGCCACTTTCTCCAGCAACTCCCATTCATTGACATGCAGGCTTAACATTTTTACTTCAATTTCATTTCGACACCAAACACGAAACGAAAGTGAAGGCGGACAAGACAAGAAAATGCAAAGGCAAGCAATAATTTCTTTTTTATATTTGATCCTCTGAAGACTCACATGCACTCGTGCTCGTGCTGAGACAATGGGCAATGTATGTACGCTGTGCAGCAAGATTCACACTTTTCCGGGACTGTAGTACCATTGCCTAGCGTGCATCAAACTTAAATAAATACAACTTATTACACAAGTGAAAATACTTTCACTTCCACGAAGCACTAATGCCTTAGTATTATTCACTTTCCCTGCGTAAGAATTCTTCTCCTATTGGCATCTAAGACTCTCGTACTCGTAGTCTGAGTGTGACCTTTTGTTTCGAGCTACAACTTTCTAATACGCTGAGCTGCTGAATGAGAGCCAAGGAACCGGCAACTTTTTAACAACTTGAAGAGTGCTGAAGAGTTGTTTTTCGAAGTTTTACTCAACTCTACAGAAAAAGTAATTTATAAAAATACAAATACTTGCGAGAAAGGAAAACATTTCCTATTTTCATATACGCACACAATAACAACACATTACGGCGAAATAAGGAAAAAGTTTAGCACACATTAGCAAGCAGAGAAAGATTTCATCGTCAAGATGTTTTCTAGTACGGGAATAGAAAAATTCGTGCAGGCAGGAAGGCGAAAGAGGCAAGCATTCAGGACCAACGTTATAAATTGAGGCTAACAATTGTTTAACTTGTGTACTGTATTTATACACTTCAAACTTCGCATGGGAAAAGTCATGTCAGAAGTTTCCAAGAACAATCCAGTACAAATGCGCACATTGTTCTCTAATTGAGGAATTTGAAACAGTCGATGGTGCACTGCCTTTGCTCTGCTGTAGCACATTAAAAAATATTCATGTGCCACAGAACGAAAGAAACTCATTCCGCTTTCTGAATGAACTGACTCAGAATTCTCGTTGACTTCCAGTTTTCAGGGAGTTCTTGCCGCCCTACCCGTAAGAAGTTCCTTTTCCCGTCGGGGACTCCTAAGACACAAAAATTGCATGACATTCCACATGAGCCAGTAGTGTGAAAAGGAAACGGAAGCCGGTACGACTAAAATTGAACGGATGCATCACCGGCAGTCCTTGAAAGTATGCTGGTATTGATCAAATTTAAGCCAATATCAGAATCTGTGAATTTTACGTCCTTCTTTTGCATAATCTAAGGCTGACTGCTGAGTTTCAGAATGAAACCGAAATAGGAGAACAGCGCAGCACAGATTTGTCGCGCACAGAAAGTCAGGTTCCCATCTTCCACTGAACACGTCAAGGCGACAGGCAGACACTTTGAATTCGGATTTCTAAACACGACGATGGTGTACGTGTCATAAAATTTTTACGAGCTTCTTTGGCATGGTGAAGAAGAACGCGATACGAGACAACCACCTTCGAAGACGAGACGAGTGATGGTTGCTTCTTCTCCATTCCCTCCGATCCGCACCGTGCCAATGTCAATATTATTCACAATCGAGTCTGATGTGCGATGATATCCTTCACGTGGGAGAAAGTCTTCAAGTGCTTCACGTCCTCCCGGTACAGCGAAATATTTTATCTCTTATGGAACGAAATATACTAGTGAATGGCAGATACAAGTGCCACATCCATTTCAGTTCGAATGCCATTCCCGTCACTGCCACTGGAATCGAGAATCCTATCATTACGAATGAATATGATATTATGCTGATGAAATGTGTGGGCGTGAGTGCTAGCTCAGCCTCAGCAACTGAAGTGGTTTAAAAATATGTGATGGCATTGCATCGGCCCGCCATAGACACATTATTAGTATGGATTCCTTGCATAAACCTCCACTCAAGTTTTCGGCTAACGTTAAACATACCGTCACCGGGCGAAAAGCCGTACATGAATCCGTTCATAAATATTGTAGCGGCGACTCAGCGGCTGAACACAATCGAAGATTCAGATTAGAGCTATCTTAGAACCACAACCCGACAAAGCGGCGAGCAGGATGGCAATAAAGTACAATGCAGGACAAATAATCTGCGTTTTATGGTAAATCGTAAATATTTACGTGTTTCCCATCCAAGCGCCTTAATTCGAGGCAAGGCAGAGAATGTTCTACAGAAGGCAAGACTCAGAAGGTTACGGCTTGCGTTGAATTCAATTCCAATCTAGCTTGGCTGTTGATAAGGCTCACATTAAGCTTCACTTGGAGTGATTTGAAAGGAAATCTCACCGGCACCGGTACCATGAGTAAAGTAAACGCGTCGAAGTAGTTTGTGTTGAAGTTTTCATAACTCTTCCGGAGGACACGAAGAAGATAGCTTCTCATAAACCATTGTATGTCCTCCAGGAAATCAAATCCGAGTAGAAACGATGCATTTAGTCGATCCGCCCTATCTGAGTCCGGATCTTGCATCCGCAATGTGAGGCAATTAGTACGCTTAGCATGTCGTCTCCGTGCGTTCAACTCGAGAATGAATGTGCAGATTTAAATCAGTAAGTAGTGCAAGTCTCGCAATAAATTCCTTTCATGGTCCCCTCCGAGTGTATGCAAGCCAGCAGTGAATGGATGTTGATATGAGGTTGGGAGCAGTATGAGCGTAGAGTGTGGACCACCATATTATCTCCAAAGCGCAGGAATCCCATTAAAATGGAAACTTTAAGTTTTAAAAGGTTGTGTGATGGTTGTAAAGTATTTAGTCGCGCATAATATCACCACGGTGCTGGACCTGTAAGTAATGACTTACGTGATCGAAATGCAAAGTCGGGCAACATAATCACAATCACACACATGCTCATCGTACTAATTATTCGACTGCACGAGAACACGAACGTAAAAGGCCGGAGACTCTCACCAAGCTGCAGAGCATTGGACGTGGTCGGGGAAGGAGATTCGAAATCTTTCAGTCCACAATGCGATAAAATGCGGCCCGGCTGTAGTCTGGAACTGTTGAAACTGAGAACACGCAGTCCGTAAGATTACCGCGTAGCAGTAATTGACTTGAATAATAGGAATTCCAATTCTATGAGAGAAAATTGCCTGCGAGTCGTCTTCTTGTTCGTTCGACTCGCGTATAATAAAATGAATCGAACCAGAAAACTCAAATAATTAAATGATATCTTCCGATTCCTACGACACGACTCCCATTCAGAGTCGGAGAGAGTTCTAATCCGCTCGTCTCAATGAACTCGAACAGATTGCTGCTGCTGTGCAAGAGAACTCTACAACCGCCACCACGGCACAATCTTCGTCATAATGGTTTGCTGTTGGATGTTACGTCTTTGGAGTTAATTGAGCTTCGTGTTCAATGTGCGAGATAAAGTAGTTAGTAAGTAATTTCAATTTCAGCCAACGTTTTCGACAACAAATGTTGCCACTGTGTCTGAAGTTTGTGATGTCCATCCTTTGCCATTGACCAAGTCACGCGGCAGCATGCGGCACGAGTTCTCGCTATGTCTCACACGGAATTCGCTTTCATCGCGACTGTGTCGTCCTTCGTCCAGCATGTTTTTGTGCCCGCGTTGGAGTTTAGTTAATATTTGCTGACAAATTGAAACTTTCGTTCCGAGAAAATAATGCCAATACATTCAGCCATGCCACACGTGTCATTTGTACTCGCATTGTATTGTATTGAAGTAAAATGAAATTAAGCATCCGCACATCGAATGAACTGGACGGGATTTTCACCAACGCAATTGAGGACGAGCACGGTGCCATGTGCTTCGGATGAATAGTTTATGGCTATTCTTCAGTCGATGAATTCGGATTACGCTGGCCACGAATTACATGCATATGCGTAAATTATCTATCTATAGTTGCTGTGCTAGAAATCAATTTACTGACGGTGGTCGTTCGAGGCAAAGCAGCAACAGTGCAGTGTGTCCAAAGTAGGGCGCAGTGAATTAATATTTGCCCACATTTGAAGTTTGATGCACTGCTGATTTCTACTTACTGTTAATGACAATTATATGAGTACGAGGTTTGTCGCCATAAAACCAGATCAAATAATGAATTCTCTTATTTTTATTTTTAGCACCAACGGCATAATTTGCACGTCACCCAGCCCAGGAATTCCGCATCAGAGACAGGTCGTGGTTTTTGCATTGACACTGCCTTTGAAAGTGTGATAATTGCAGCCTCATTCGCAGTCGCATTCTCAGCCGTACAAGTACTACTACATCAAAAGAAAAGGACTTTATTGTACGGGTAGTTGCACCCGAGTTAATTGAATCTCCTAATCAACACACGGCACACAGAACACGTCATTGATGCCAATTTGCCTACAGAGCAGAGCTTGGCTCTCGCTTGGTCTAAAATTCAAACTAAATTGGACAACTTTTAATTCGATCGCAAATGGGGGCTCACACGTGCCTGCCATTGCCGTCGTTCTCAATTTGCGAAAATTCAATTAATCAACTGCATTCACTACAACACGGCTGAGCGAAGTCTAATTTTGGAGATCGAGGAAGTGAATTCAACCTTGCACAATTCAAATTTCAATTCCAAGCAATGCACGAGCACGAGGAAAGAAAGGGCAGTGCAGTGCGTTGAGCAATGCAGTTAGCACCGACTTGGCCATAAAGTAGGACATTATTGCTGCTCGGTGTACCCGAATACATGCAGGACGACGGACGGACGCGTGGAGTGAGGAAGCTTACAGATTTACAAGTTGCGACATTTTCATCTTGTCTTTGTCGCGCTCGCTCGTGTCTTTCCCGCCGCGTCGGTCGTTGTTCTGCAAACTTTCCGCTCTTTTTATATCCGACATGCTGCCATCGCCGCTTCACATATGTACGGTGTACAATGGTCAATCCTATTATTATTATTAAGACGCAGTCATGCTGTGCGAGTTTCTCACTTAGTGTAACTACTATTCATTATATTACATATGTACTGCGACTTGCAGCAGGACCTGCAGAAGCCGGCCCTCACTTCCATTATTGTCATTATTTGTTGAGTACTTTCTTTTCATTTCTCCCTGTAACTCAAGAACGAGATGAAGAAGGAGCGGAACTGAGATTTAGATGAATGCTCTCGGAAAAAGGATGAAAGCGAGTGGCGAGGGAGAGAAAGTGTCCACGTCAAGCCTTCTTTTGTTCATATTTCTTCTTGTATTTTGTTGAAGTGAAGGTGACATAAAAAGACTTGTTGGATCGTCCGCGCCCTGACTCCACAAGCACCCCCACTCTTAATGGACTCTCGTGCTTATTCGAATTTGCACGTTACGCTTGGACTGCATCCAGAGAGACTCGGGCCGGTGGAAAATTATTATGTGTACTCAAGTAAATAGAGACGGACGAGAAAATTGAAATGGACAACTCACTCATCTTTGAGCTGGAACAGATTCAGTAAGAGACAAAGGAAATTGAGCATGAAACCAGTAACACGTGTTGTCTTGGATCTGGTGAACCAGCAGCGAACTTGACTTGGACGTTCGAGGCGAGGAAAGAGTGGACGGCTAGTTAATAAAATCAGAAATCTTAAGGACAATTTATTGGATTAGGCGCGTAGGAAATGTACACGAGCGCTTTCGCCTATTAGCTCAAATCAAAGAGCAGAACAGGCAACTTAACCACGTATTTTAGAATAGAATTTCTGTTACCAAGCGCCAGTGTCATAATAATGCCCAATTCCGAGTACGAATACGAAACACCGTTAACTCAAGTCAATGATAAGAGATTCACCACAATTCTTCCGTCACCACTTCATTGTACGTACCTCCTACTCGCCAGGCTTTCCATTTATCGTAAGCGTCCTACCGCCTTCGAATTGAACAGGGATTGAAATGTATTGTCACCCCACATACATAAAATTGGGGACATAAGGCCCGTCGTTTGTAACTTAAACCTCCTCACACCATTTTTGAGCTATTTTCTTTGTGTTTGTCAATTTCTTCTCGCAGTCGATTTCCTTTCCTGATTTTTACCCTGCCAGTTCTCTCGTTGTTCCGTCGTGCTCGTGTTAAGTTGCTTTCTTCGAGAAGAAAGGCAGAAGAAGCAAAACTGAAATATCTACAAGTATCGATTTCTCATCCAATTCAAAAGCAGATGCGGTACAGCAAGCTAAGGCGGCGAAACGCGAAACTCACAAGTTGCATCGTGAAACGGTGAGTCGGGTCTGCTCCACGGGAAATACAAATGCAAAAAGCAACAAACCGGATAAAAAGAGAAAGAAGGGAATATATCTCATTTCATTATCGTAAAATCATGACTGTCTTCTTGCTCGTTTTGCTCGTACCGGTTTTATAATGTGCTATATGTGTGTTTGATAAAAAATTCGAAGAGCGAACCATCGGCAAGGAACACATTGCACGACTACGGCTAGATTGATACCTCTCCGTGCGAGTATGATGCGAACGAGGAGAGCGGAGCGGAGGCAAAATTTTCGATGGAGCATTTTTGAAAATTACCTTTCATGTCTTGTAGATAATCACATTTTTTCCTTCGCTCTCTTCTTTCAATTTTGCTCTCTCTTCCCGGCAGCTCTACTTCACTGCAGCCTGGCCTCTGCTCTGAATTGCCTTCGCAGGCCCGAAGCAGCGGCTTATTGATCATGGATACGATGAATTCTAGAAGAAATCTAGACAAGTCAAACTGAATTTGATAAAATACTCCACGGCTTCTGAGACAAATACCTCATTACAAATGAAAGATATGAGCACATCTTCAAGTATATGAATCAATCTTCTTAACTGATATCTTGGAGTCACTCGTCTTTAGATAATCTCTCCGCATCTAAATAGTTTCGAGTCAAAGCTGCTTAATATTGCGAAAATGTGAGGTATCAAGGTTTCTTGTAATTGTCTTACCAGTTCCATTAGCTTCACTGATTGCCTTCATTAAACAACCAAACGTGAGGTAGGACGGGTACCTTTTGATTTCCGGGAGGAGGAGCCTTTCCGAATCTCGGTTGTTGGTCCTGGAGGCTAAGACTTCTCGGATTACGTAGACTACTATCAGCAAGAATGAGCTATCGATGCTAGACAAAGGCATACACAGCAAGTTTCGGCCCATGCTCTTCAATTGCTCCTGTATTTCTTGATATTGCAGCTTCGCTTGTTCATATTCTGGGGCGTCCGCCTTTAGTAGCTGCAGGATACGTGTTTTATGCATAACAGGTAATGGATGGTTGAAGCGGCATTTTTGACCACCATTATTGGTTCTTCGCTTGCATGTGTTAGTATGGAGATGCAACTGGAATCCAATGACTTTCTTCAGTTCATCATATCAATTCCTATGGCAAGTTATGGTAGAGTCGATGAAGTTGATACAGTTTTGTCGAGTACTTTCGTCATCCCGGGCGTAAACTGGAGCATCTTTGAGCCATTATAGCCCGTGATTGTGCGCCGACCCACGATGAGCAAACTCGATCTTGTAGTAATCCTCCAGCTCATGTGGGCTGAAGGCTTCATTTTTCCTTTTTAAAACCAAGTTCAAAAGCGATCTCAACCTGTGGTCAAAGTAGAGGGGGCATACGCAAGGATCCGAGCGTATCAAAGCTGCCTTTTCTTAGAAGGACATTGTCATCGCCTCATCCTCTGATATTTTTCGGCCATTATGAATGAGTTCTAGCATGACCAGAAGTCCCGTCCACTTAGTTTCACTTAATGTCAGGAATATGTTGGAAAAAAGCTGCAATTCAAACCTACGCCTTTAAGGGGTGAATTCACCCATAATCGTAGATTCGGTAGCTCTGACTTGCGGCCTTGCGATCCACTTAGCTATTTCGACACGATATAAACTTTTAAATTCACTAATGGCAACATTACACCAGGATATTTTTTCGTAAAAGTTGCTCAAATCCATCAATGGTGCACAGGGAAGAAAGAGTGTGGATTTGAGCCGCGACAGTGTACTCCTACATTCTGCGAAATTTCAATAAATATATCTCGACCTTTAATACTTTTATTGAAGACTCAGTCTTAATTAAAAGCTTTCCAAAATAACATGATTCCACGTTTGATGTCAGCCTGGTGCCGGAAATATGAATTTACGTACGGCATTGTTCACGTCCTTCTGAACATATATAAAGCTGCCTCTCGGCTACATAATTATATTTGCTTCCTAATAAGAAACACTTGAAAAAAATTTTATATTAAGAGTTCTTATGGCCAAACTGACCCGGAAAAATGAGTACAGCGAAGGGAAAATTCTCAAATATCAACAACACTTTGCTTCTACCACTGCCACCTAAGCTTGATACCTGGCTGGGAGCTTCCATATTTGACTAGGGATAATACGATTTCACGAATGCTGCATACTCCTACATGCGTAAATCAGTTGGACTTGGCTGACGTGTGTTGCTCCAATCGTTGCGGCCTTGGACTATTCGTTTCCTATCCGACTCACAACTTTTTTTTTATTTGAACACAACCTCTGATGTGGGGTGCTTTATGGATGCTTCATGTTCGCTGTCACTGCTGTTGTGTGTTGAGAAGCGACCAGGTCGACAGCCAACATATCTTCATCTGAACTCGTCAAGCAACCCTAAACTCCTTTCGGAAAGTATACGTCTATATACACACAGACAGACAAGAACGAATCCATAAGCACACTGAAGATGTGCTAATAAAATAAAAGAAGACAAATCAAGAAAGCGCATCAGTGTTCAAAGCTACTGGCAGGCCTTGACTTTATTCCGGATTCGCCGAAGTGGAAAGTGGATCGGTGTGATGAGCGACGAGGGCCAGCGTTCGGAAATCATTTAATCATTTTGTAATTTGCCCTTGTGTCATCCAAATCTGAAGTTCGTGATTAGCATTCCGAGCCTCTTCAATGCACCGTACTGTTCTCTGGCTTCCAGTATTTGTTAATAAATTCTCTTTGACTTTCACCTTTTCGACCTGGAATATTGATCTACAATTTATGACTTTCGTGAACCAGGAGAGGTGATAAACTATTTAACTTCTGCAACGCGCACTTCATCTGTCAGTCCTGTGGAACTTTGTGACCCGCGCCTCTGATGTTAGCAATATTTGCGCAACAAATCGCATTAATATAAACCAATTTTGCTGAGCTGGCCTCGCTTGCAAACAATTCATCATCTGCGATGTGCACTGCACTGTCTGCCTACCTATAAAGGGAGGCGAGAGATCAGAGCAGATAAACGCTTGCTGACTTGCTGGAATTTTACAAAAATTCTTGCCGTTCATTGTCTGGATATTTACATTTCTGAAAAGAATGAACGAACCGACCTGGCGCGCTCCTCCAGTTTTCCAGGCCAGGATCCTGTACACAGCACAGTGAATTGGGTTCACTGTGGCTGCACATGAAGAGTGAAAGCTGAATACCCATTATTATTGCAAAAAAAAAACTGCGTTGCGCTATGTACTGCCTTGTACGACATTCCCTGTCAAAAATTTGATTGATGAGAAAAATCTGAAATAAATACTGTGATAGTACTCATTCTATCTTATCAGAGCGTGGTAGATGGATGATATTTATCCTTTCCTGCTCTGCAGCAGCAGCATCACCCCTTTGAATACAGCTCCTTTCCGGAAAAGTGTCAGCTAGCATGCGACTTGAGACTACAAATTCTTGCCAGCCGCAGGTGAGCATCTAATTAGCCAATGTACGCGTTTTTATTGCAGATTGTGAAAATCTGATGGGTTGGGTCTATGGGCGATGTGGCTCGCATTAGCTCAGGTCCCACATTTGGTCCATCGGAGTTCTGAGAAGTCTCATCTTTCCTCATCACAGATCCCAGATCACGTTATTTGTTGTGATAGTTGGAAAGAATGTGTGACGGTTGGGTGGCCTGAGATGAAGTTGTGCGTTGCTTGGCGTCCTCCTCAGCTTATGTCGTGCAAACCTGGGTTTGGGTTTGGATCAGAAACGATGTAATAATCTGGTGGAAGGAAGTAAAATAGGAGAGCGTAATAAAATACTGATATAAACTGAAGTTTAGTATTCCTTGATGTCGTCTCATCATTCTGCTCGTCTGATGCTCTCAAATTCTTTACCCTATGCGTAGTTGAGTGCCTATGCCTTGCTTTGCCAGAGAACAAGTGCAGAGTATAAAATTTTGCATGGTTGGTTTACCTTGCTTCCTCTGCCAAGCAGACAGCGCTCCACCACACAGTCTTCGGATTGCCCGGCCCAACAGGCTATGCCCAAGCCCAAGCCCGGACTTTTGATTACTGTGTGATATTCATTTTTTGGATGTATAAGTATAATATTACTGTCGACTCATCATTAAAGATTCATTAGCTACATGGCTAGTCTGTCCTTTCCCGGCGGATACGAGAGGATTCGCGGTGCAGCTCGTTGGAAACTTTCACCGTGGGCGAGTCGTGTCGGATCCTTGTATGAACGTATAAAGATGAGAACGTGTACGTCTAGTTGGGTAGATTACGTACGGTCCATGTGGTTTGGCGTATATTTACCATTGGAAATCAAGGCTTTGACGTATTGAAGCATCAATCATCTTTTTCTTCAATCATAGCAAATCTCTTCCACTTCATTTCTGTTTACCGCTCCAGCAACTCGATGCCTTGCGCCCTGCCTTGTGTCCGTGGAGTATCACAATGTCTCAGTCTTTACTGTCTCTGCAGTGTACAGCTGTGGAAATGAGGAGAGCTGCCTGAAAGGAAAACACCAAAAGATTCCAGCGCTGCTCTAAAGGCTCGTACACCGCGCGAGTACATGCAATAACTTCATTAATAGCACAAAGGCTCAAATAATTAGTGAACGCTGCAAGGTAGACAACGAGAAGTCAAATTATGCAATTATTTCGCGCCAAACACCCGCGACTTTCATCTCGTTATTAACTTAACAAAGGCAACGGAAGTATGCTTGTGCCCATTGTCTTTGATCTTCGACAGCGAAATAAGATACGTGCAACTGCGAATGCCAAATTCTCTTTGTTTTGGCACCAGCAGTAGGCAGTAATTAGTCATGTTTTGCAATCCACGACTGAAAGTCCAAGCAAGTCACCCTCACCTAGAAGAAATTTTTCTGTCTGGCAGATGAGACGGTATGTTCTTTGATCTCACGCATAACAGTAAAGTGAAAATCCTCTTTTCATTTCTCCAGGGTGCGACGTGTAAAACAACAAAAACTTTTAATTCACCAACTCGAAGTCGGATGACGTGCCTGGGAGATGACTTCGCGAGTTATTCTTGTACTATGCTATTTTGATTCTGAAACGCCAAATACGACTTAAAAGAAGATTTCGGAAAGTTTCATTTGTTTACGTTGGAACCATTATTTGAGTTTTAATCTAGTGTTGGTGAGTGAAATATATAGTGAACCTGGAAACTGCTTCAGGTGAATCCAGGTGTATGCTATAGGTACGATGCCGCTAGTACTAATTCGGGGAGTCGAGACGGAAGTGAATGAATGAAAGTCGGTGGAGGTGATGAAGGCGAGGAACCAAACTGGAACTGGACTCGGGATGCAGGCCGAGCGCTGGTTGCCCGTACCTTGGCAACCCAGGCTCCAGTCAGGCTAGCTCTTACGTTGTCTTGTGAGGACTTCAACAGAAATCGCCACCGACGCCGGAGTTGAGAGGACTGTATAATTGAATGCTCGGACCCGAAGCTGAATGATTGGCTGGCGATGCTCTGGACACAAAGCAAACCCGAATGAAACAACAATCGACTGATCAAGACTTAACTGGTATGAATTGGTGTGAATGGAGCCTGAATGAATGCTACATGGATGACCAATCCTGATTGATGCTGCCTGCAACTGCTGTTGAGCTGATGCACTGCTGAATGATTGCTGATCCTGACTGATTAGCTGATGACTGACGAATTAATTGATGAACTGACCACTGAATAATTGACTGATGCAGTACACACTGAGCGAGTTTGCTTTGCTTTGATTTATTGACTTGACTTGAATGAATTACAAACCTTGGAACACGTTACGTTACTCGAATGCAAGTGTGTATGTTGTGGTAATTGATCAACGATTGAAAGGACGCGAAGTACAGGCCGAAAACGCTTTTAACACACTCGCAACCCACGCTGCACAAGACCAACTCACCCGCACAAGCGCAGATACCCGCTGCACTGTGTCACCGTACCCCAAAATCATGGTAAACCATGAGCAAAATGAGCACATTTTATAATAGTAGAATTGAATGCCATTAAATTTGAAAAAATCGATCCGATGTAAATGTAAAATCATTCGTTGTTCTACCTGTAGTTTCTCCCATCTAAACACGTAGAATACGAAGGCGCACGGCCAATGCGAATTTTACAGAATCAACCGTACGAGGGGTCGAAATAATAATCCTGTACGGTGGTGTTGCACATATCCAACGATTAGATGTTAGGCTTATAATCGTTCCAACATACTTCATTTGTCATTCGCTTCCTCGTTTGATGTCAATAACGTCCTGTGGTTAGGAATTAACGGTAAATATCGTCCTGTGTCCATGTCAACACTTTTAAATCCGTGTCTTCGGTCACAAATTTAGATCTGCCTTACTATGCTTTGCCGATAGAAGAAAATGTGTAGCTAACGGTTACACGACAAAATTGCCCCTTGAAGAGGAGTCGGAATCCAGTCTAATCGGAATTTCTGAAGCAGTCTCCCCGAGGTTTTAAAAAATATTCCGTGGCACACACAAAGAAAAGAACGAATGCATAAGCACATAAGATGTGCTAATAAAAGCTAAAAATTGAGACACGAGCGTACCGAACACCAGGACTTGGTTGGATTACACCAAAGGGGGCTCATTAAAATTTTCTAAGTCCCAGAAAAACGAAAGTCTTATTTTTGCCTGAAACGTGTAAAAAAGTAGTTTTCGGGTCGATTTGAGACGAAAAATTTCCCCATGTTAATTTACGACTTAACCTAACCTAACCTAAC
>WIXG01000460.1:0-53406 GCA_009869945.1 Mesaphorura yosii | reverse complement strand
TGGTCATCATAACACTTTGGTACACACGTTTTTAAATCCGACTCGAGTTCCATTCCGTCAGGGCAAAGGCAGGTACCGATATAATCGTCGTTTGACATTAAACAAATGTGCGAACATTTCGTTAAGCCTCGTTTGGTTACGGAACATTCATGTCGTTCGAGGAGCTGATCGTAAATTGTGAGATCTTTCTGCAGAGTTGCCATTTTGGCAAGAAAATTTCCTTCGATGTATGAAGAGAGGTTGGTGTTTAGACGGTCTTCATAGTTCCCAATGAACACAGGCGGCTCGTAATAATCCGCTCCAAGAAGGGTCATGGCATTCAAAAGTTGAGTATGACGGTCAGTCCAGTAAATGTGATTTCCGAAGCTCGATATGCTGAAAGCACTAGTTGTTGGCACTGATGTGGATTGTTCGCGACCATCCAAAGAGATGTGCTCAATGGTTTCTTTGTAGATGTCACACCTGCAAATTTGCAAACAAGAACAAACTCAGCATTTTCTCCACTTGAGAAAGTCGTGGAAGCAAACTGACCAGAAAATCCTTTCCAATTCACGATTGTATGTTAATGAAACTGGTTCGCCTCGTGAAATCTTCACCAATGTGGTTCGATTATACCCGTTCATGTTGAATTTCAATATTCGACCCCATCTTGGAGAGGTTAGTGCTACGAAGAGAAACCTGAGAAAAGGATATGATTGACACAAGACTGGTTTATTAATGGTTAATTGCTATCGGGAATTTACTTCTTTTCCGGAACTACAATAATGTCTTGCGGATAATCCGATTCAGAAGAAATCAAGACCCTGGCTCTAGTTCTCAAGGATATTACTTCAATTTTGCGTCTGGTGGAGTCGGTCCAGTACAGGTTTTGACCAATGACATCTGAAACGGCAAGCAGTTTTTGGATATTTTCTTAATCTTGATGGCGCGCGAGACGTGAACTCACCAAAGCTTAACCCGGTCACCGTGTCTATATGTCGGTCGACGATAGTTTCCCTGTTCCTAGTTCTGGGGTTAATTTCATAAATCTTGTGCCAGAATGTGTCGCTTATAAAAATACTTTCGTTAATTGGGTTGTAGTGTACAGCACCAATCTGAGTCTTTTCTTTTAGTGGAACTTCTTCGATTAGATTTCGTCCAACGCTTCCAAATCTATAAAGACCAAGGCGATTCTGGTTGCCAATTACAATCATGGCGGTCCTGTCATCATCTGTGGAATCAACATACCAGAATAACCTGAATTGTGCACGATATCAATCTGAGAAATCAACATTCACGGTACGAACCAATACAATTCTTTCCGGATTTATCAAGTATTAGACCGAAAGGGCAGGTGCAGGTATAACTGTTGTTAGCTGACAGCAAACACATATAAACACATTCCGCAGAGGCGCACTGATTTCGACGAGTCTTTGGTTGGGCAGCTAGATGAAAAACTCTCAAGCCATTCGGCTGGCTCAATTTGTTTTCGGAGTTCCCTTCGGGTACCACCACTTTCACATCTTTCCCCGTGAATTTGTTGCAACTCTAATTGAAGCAAATAAAAGTTAATTAAACTGACAACACTGACATGTTGAAAGCCCTGCTACGTGCCACATGCGACTTACGTTAATTTCCTTTGCTTTCCAGTCACTCCAGTACAAAGTATCACCAAAAAGGTCCAAGCTGAAATAGTGTCCAGTGTCTGCTGAGCGTATGATTCGCCGATCACGGCCATCCAAGTCAACACTCTCAATTAAATAAGATTTAGCATCACTCCAGTAAAGTCTTGCATTTGCGTGATCAATCGCTAATCCGTTTGGCCAGTAAAGATTTTTGCTCACGATTGGCTTTGCGAACAAACCATCCATTTGTGACTTTATAATCGACCCTTCATCGCCCCAATTACTCCAAAACATAAATCTGAGATAGAATTTAATCCATGAACGGAGTGACAGATTCCAAGAAAAACGCTTCCGTGAGTCATTTGGATTGGGACTAACCCGTCATTTGGATGCAGTGTGATTTCTCGTGGGCTGTCCAAATACTCCCGTATAAGAATTGTGCAATGATATCCATCATTGGAACAAACCACAATTTGCTTCTTCTTCGAATCAACAAAGTAGATGTTTCCTGTGATCCAATCCAAGGCCAACCCTTCCACGAGTACGAGACCTGGCAAGATTTGCGTAATTGCATTAGACAGATTAAGCTTCGTTGCAATTCATTCATTCAGAATCCTTACCGTAATCAACCACAGTCTCAATGGTGCCATTTCCATCAATACTTCTGCGATATATTGCTTCCCGTCTGTCGGAGATATCCGTCCACAGAACTTTCCTATTGCCAACATCGACTGCTACAGCAATATTCTGGCCAGAGCCTTCCTTAATTGAGTAGTGCTCGCGTTCTTTCAAGTTGAAAACTCTGATGAATTTCTTCGTAGCATACACAATTTTAACGTTGGGGTCTGGATATCGAAGGACGCAGGGCAGAAAGGGCAACATGAGACAACAATACTTTTGTGATTAATGATTAAATATCTGACATTAATACCTATCACGACACAGCTCTTATTATCCGGCTGCAGTTCGAATCCGGATTGGCATAAGCATTTGTACCATCCATTCGAATCTTCACAATGTTGTGAACAAATTCCCCAAATCTCACATTCGTTAATGTTTTTGCAGCGATTTTGATTGATGCCAGAGATCTGATAGCCTTTATTGCAGAAACAAGTTCCGTTTCGCCCCCGCTCGATGTTCGGAACGCAGCCGTGTTCACAATTCATCTCCGAACATGATGACTCTAAGTTGACCAGATACACACGTTGTAATTAGTTTCAGATAACAAGACGGTGACTTCATGACTATTTATTGTAGATGGTTCTTACCGCAGCGTGACCATTCGTCGGAGCCGTCGGGACAATCGTTTGGCTTTCCGTCACAAGCCTGGGACGCAGGGATGCACTCCAGAGACGAGCACTCGAACAAACCTTTTTCGGCGAGGCATATTTCTGCGTAACAACACGAAGAATTCGATTAATTCCTTTAAGGGGTCATCTTCAGACAAAGCTGCCATTGAAACCAATGATGAGCCTTACCTTTTTTCTTCTCTAGTGGTGCTAGACTAACAGAATCTATACAAACTAGGACGTAAACTAGCACCGGTAAAAGCCTCAGTAATGACATGAGCTTGGGTACCCACTTTAATCGTTCAAACATAATTTAAAGGAATTTCTGTGATGTAATCCTAATTCCTTACGAAACTATTACTAATGGGAATGCTTTTAGCCTTCTCGATGATAAACTAGGCCCTAGAACTTACTCTAAACTAATATCCTAGGAAAGAAGGATTTTTCTCGCCTGACCCCACTCGAGATGCTCGGAAGACAATTAAGTACTGAATTATAAAAGTTTCAAGAACAGTTGACCCGAACTGATTTGATGAGGCGTCTACAAAGTTCAAGACGAGTTGCGTGCTTCCTCAAAATGTATTGAATCAGGATAAACTTATTTCCTAATAAGCCTTCCTTTCTACAACAACTAAACAACAACAGAGATAAAGGCCAGCGCAAAGATAAGCACTGGATTGGGACTACATTGAACCCAAGTCCACTTTTGATAGTTGAAATATTAATCAAAGCGAAGGATATGAGACATGCTCCATTAACTCTTGCAATTGCCGTAATTATATTTCTTGACATGCGAATCGAGCTGGGAATGATGTGAACTTGACTGCGAATTTGATCTCACTTCGCTTTTGACAATTGACTAGTCAACAAGCGATTTATAGAGTAGATCACGACCAAAGTTTTCCATGTCAAATTCCTTTCTGACTACTCTGCTGATAAAAGATGTTGAGCAAATTATTTTGGTGTTCTAAGGCGTAGCCATTTACAATTTCGCTGATTCGCTGGCGCTTCGGATTCGGCAGATCTGCCATTTCCAAACAGTTTGGACGAATACTTTGATGAGGTCGAAATTCGTGAAGGTACTTTGGCGAATATTTGCGCATTCAAATCCAACTGATATTTTGTTTCATTTTGTCTCACGCTCCATATCAGGCGGAAACGGAGGATTTGTTGGGTGCACATACAACATTTGAGACAGACGGGTAAACGATATCCTCATGAAGTACAAGAAACAAGAATACCAAGAAGGATTATTCGAAGGTGGCAAATATTTCGGAGCCCGTGCACACTTTTTTCACACCAAGCCTTTAATTGATTTTATTATTGTAATTATTATTATTAGCACGTGCTATTAACCACTATTACTCCATCTCGTGACCTCCTCGGCCTGAGGGAGCCTTGAGCAGAGGCGACGAGCCGTCCGAAAGTGTGTTTGAAGGGTGAACACCTGCAGCTCGCTGATTGCAGGCCGGGAACGGACATCCTCCGTCTGACCACGGGAAACAAATCCAATGATTGCCACCGTCTCGGCAGTATACGCCCGGAAGTTTGTCCCCCCATGCGCAGTGACAGTGGCCATTTCGCTCGCCTCCGCACTGGCACTGGCACCGCCTCCACGGGTAATGCTGGTCACACATCGCCGATGATTCCTGCACGTTGACGATGATGGTCAGCAACAGAACGGCACCGCCGACAAAAAGGACGCTCTTCATGTTCACTATTTGCGTATTTCTGAAAAGTAGGAAAAGAAAATTCCAGTGATGGATGAATTAATTGGAGACAAGTTGTAGCAGAATTGGACAAACCTTGACTTTGACAGTGATTTGGGCGTAAAGTTTCCAGGTGAAATCGTTTCCTGCAAATGAATTGATTTCTGCCCATTTTATATGCTTCATATTGCGTTTGTTAGTTAATGATGAATGATGGACACCATAAGAAAGAAATAAAATTCATGCAAATAACTGGAACGTGTAAACAGCGCCACAGTTCTGACAAAATTCATCCGAATCAAATCTGCGTACGCATAATTGCTCGTGTGTCTGTCGGTTTGTCTATTTGTGATCCACAAGTACAAATAGTGGCCACAACAACAATTTCAGTTAATTACTTACGACATTCGAGTGGTTCTGTATTATACTCTGTTCACATGTTGATCATTTTTGCACTCGGCACAGTCGCATTTCATATCCGCGAATTTGAATCAGAATAGTCACTGAATACCCAGACTGTAACTTGATTAATTAATATCAAGTAGATATGTAAGACTCGTCGTCGGAGGCTAACAGAAAAAACAGCACAGTTCCCGGAATTGAGAACCCACACTGAATAATATCGAACCAGCTGAAGTCACGTTCATTCATACTTCGCTCTCTTGTGTTCTGCCAAAGGCCAATGTAAACGAGCAGACAGTGCCAATTGCGCATGTCGGAATTGAGGAATTTCATCCTGCCCTTAAATTGTGTAAGAATGAACAAGCTTGCAAAATTTCTGTGCTGGCTGATTGACACAACTGGAGCGGAAGGTTTGAAGGTTGAAGGCACGAATTCAAACTTCTCGGTCTGGCTCAGCTGGCGGCGACGCCCGACAGAGTGCACGCTTGCGACGCGAGGAAAGGCACTGCGTACCTCTTTCGGTGACCGCATCGATCTGTTCACCGAAACCTATGACCAGATTGTGAAGTATGACCAATGGGGCCCATCTGCATTCATTGATTTTGACAACCGAGTGGACAAGTATGTGCCTGTTGTCGAAGGTATGCTATTCACTGTGCTATTTAAATCACTTTATGAACATTATTGGAGTCATATGACAGGACAATTAATTTCACGTGGAACGGTACATGAGAACAACGGAGGCAATTTGTTCCGTCTGCTCAGTGGCTGTGAAGAACGAACCGCATCGAAGGGAGATGGGACGCAGAGCCCGCACTTCCCGACTCATCACCAATGAATGCCGGCACGCCTTGCCTAGTTCCTGAATCACGGCCGTGCTGCATTCCACAAGCATCCGCAAATACTCTAACGCAATGATCAATGCCACAGTGATACAGGCAGCTGTTTGAGCAAGCAGCAGTGAGTGGAGGAGAGTTAGGGTTCCACGGCTGAGTATCAACCCCGCCCACAAGGAAATTATTCCAAGACACTGGAGTGCAAAGAGACTTGGAATAATTATGGCGGAATAATTTCCTACATGGAACGCAGCATTGAAGACAGCGGCTGACTTATACGACCGCAATATGGTGCTTCTGTCAAAGGCCTTCATCCCACCCGCCCCTTGTGTCCTCGCAGCCTGGCTTTCTTCGAGCATCTGCTTGGACCAGTCAGCCAGTAACAGTATGACATTACCAACCAGCATGGCGATCAAGAAAGTTCTGAGAATGAATCGCCAGGTAACCAAACACGCACCGAGGCTGAATGCAAGTGCCAAGAAATTGTTTCCGGTGTATTGCAACGCCAGATTCTCAAATGATCCTGACCATTCAAGCACTACTAACTGACCAATTTGAACAAAGAAGCTTATCTCAACCCCCGTATTGCAAAGGGTCTCTAAAAGAAAATCACGCGAAAATAGCAATTTATGAAGTTGCAATAGAGTCGAGCGACATATGGGCCAGGTACGAGCCAGTAAAAGATTGTGGGAATGGGTTGCTAGGGATTGCAGGCCAGATGGCGTGCTGCACCCAACAACCTGTCTGAAAAGCATTTCATTCGTCTGAAAGAACTTGTTGACCACAGAAGCGAGGTCAGATTGGAATGCATGAGCTGCTACAGATACGAATGGCGCAGACCCATACACAATGCGAAATATAATCAGCACCATCTGCTCTCCACCAATGTGGCTATTTGTGGTGCTGCTGTGCTCATACCAGGCGCTCAGTGTCACCGACACTACGACGTCGAGCACGCAGGTAAAGATGGCCAGCCATCGATCGACGAAAGTGGTTGCAGGACTGAGTTTGCACGAGGTTGCGGTCTGGTGCCATGTGAAAGGTATCGTCCGCGTCTGCGTCCCAACGCGCAGCAAAAGATTAATTATATTGATTACTCCGGTGGGCAACATGTTAGGTTAGGCTAAGCTGTGGAAATTCAACCTCGCAATACAATCAGAATAGAAATAGGGACACACGTTGGATGAAGGTACTGGGTTTATGAAAAAACACGATGCCCTACGTCTTATTAAAGTAAGATCAGTTTCAAGGTAATGTCGCAATCACCGCGCAGACATTGAAATGTACTTAGCGAGGAATGAAACCAAATTACGGCTACATTGCTTGCACTTAAATTTTACGAAAAATAAATTGTCATGACATTACAGAGGAAGAAGCTCTTGAATAATTGAAAATCCGGGGCTCAATTCGACTAGAAGAGGCACCCAGTGGCATTCTTGATGTGAGAATATGACATGGGATGGGACGCTTTAAGAATTAAAAGGGTCCTATTCTTTAGCCATTGTACGTTGAATTATCAATGGAAAATGCAAGTGAAATGCGATGGGTATTTTGCGAAAAACGTAACATATTTTTCCATAAAACCATGTCATAAAAATGGAAATGTAGTTCCTGAAACCGTCATGGGAAAATGGAAAATAGAGTTCCATTTCTGGGAAAGATTACGAACTCAACCGAGAGCCTTCTCGCACAAAATTATGGCTGAGAAGTACATCTGCAGGATGCTAGCAGGTTGGCTCGGGTAGCGCGTGCATTAGTCGAATCCTGGATTCAAAACTGATGGTACAAAATTTACACCACTAATCCAGCAAATTACGAAGCATCTGCCAAGTATCTCTGGTGGAATCGCATGCACTGCGCATGCACTGCGCATGGACGATGGAGGAACCGGGATCGTGTTCATAATTTATGCAATCTGCATTAGACCATATCATATGTTGTGGAACTCATCTACAGCCGTACGTACGAGGTACCCTACGAGGTACAAGTTTGATTTCATTAACTTTTCAAAGATAATCGTCGCCGTGGCTGGTACCGACATTATTTACACATATAAAAGTAATTTATTGTACAGGAAAATCTGCGTCATAACAATTAATAAATTATAAATAAAGTCTTCCAACTGCAATTCGGTCTTCAATTAAAGTAGTGCATAAAGCTATTTGTATATGTACACGCATTAAGGTCGCCTTTTTTGTCTGCCATTGTCTGTCATACTCGTATGAACGGATCTCTGCTTCCAATTCTCGGGCGGAGCCCGTCGTTCGGTCCCGCCCCGCCCCCAAAGAACGTGTTCACGTCCAGCCAGACGTAAGGGCCGGGATTGCTTGGGCGTTTCGTCGTCGGGATGTGAAATTCAATCTGATTGTTCGCGGCGGCGGCGATCGCGGGCGTGGGTGACGTCGCTGCCGGCGTGAGAAGCGAATTGAAGTTGAAGAGATTCGCGAACGGGTTGGCGGTGCTCGTCGCCGGCTGATTTTGAGCTCCAAACAGATTTCCAAGTCCTCCAAAACCCCCGAGGCCGGTGTTTCTATTTCCAAGGCCAAGGGCATTGTTGCCGTTGCCGTTTGGGAAGAGAAGGCGGTTGAGATCGAGCAGCGCCGCCAGCGGATTGGACGTCGTCGTCGAAGTCGGTGCAGCCACTGGTTGAGTGAAGAGGCTGTTCAGCCACGAGTTGCCGTTGCCTGCACCTGCGCCAGCATTTCCAAAAAGGCCACCGCCGGCGTTTCCGTTTCGGCCGCCGAGCAGCGAAGAGAAGTCGAAAAGCGAAGGCGCGCGCGTCGCAGGCGTCGTCGTCGTTGTACTGACGGGCGTCGTCGCTTCGACCTGCCTCGTCGCCGTGTTACTGTTGCTGATTCCAGGGTCAAGCGCATTTCCCAGCTGGAGGAGCTGCGTAAGGAGAGAATCACCCTGCCCGCCGGCATTCGCATTCCCGTTTCCGTTGCCATTCGCATTCGTGTTTCTGTTCCCATTTTGTGGCGTCAGCAACGCAGCGAGCAGAGCAGCATTGTTGAGACTGTTGTCCTGCACGGGCGGGGCGAAGGTTGTCGTGACGGGCGCGAAGGGGTTCGAGAGCACGGCGAGCATGTTGCTGAGCGCAGCGGAGAGCGAAGGCACGGCCGTCGGCGTGGGCGTGGCTGTGCTAGGAGTCTGGACGGGCCGGCCGGCATGAATTGGGACTGGAATGGCGCTGGGCACCACAAACTGCGTGCTCAGCGTAGGCGCGGCCGGCTTGGGCTCTTCCTGGTCAAGCACGGCTTGGATATTGTTCGGATTTCCATTCGAGTGCGAATTTGCATCGGAATTCGACGGCGCTAGCGGCGGTGCGGACGTGCTGAGACCGAGAATATCCAGGAATGACTTGATTTCAGAGTCCGACAGGGTCGCAGTCGCCGCAGACGTCGAAGAAGGCTGGTGTTCAGTCGTCGTGCTCGTCGTCGTTGTGCTCGTGCTTGTCGCTGTCGACGTGGAAGGAACCCCAAACAGATTCTGCGTGCCCTGCAAGAGAGATTCGAGCAGGCTAAGCTGAGACTGAAGGTCCTGCGGCGTCTGCGGCTGCTGATGCTGTTGCTGCCCGAAGCCAAAAAGATTCGCCTGCGTCGTCGACCCGTCGTTGGAATTCGTGTTGGTCTGCCCGAGCAGCGTGAAAAGGTCGAGCAAACCTCCGCTGTTGTCGGCGGGCTGCGTGGGCGTCGCTTCCGTCGTCGTCGTGCGTCGAGATGTTGTGCTCGTTTCCTTCGTCGTCGTCGGTCTTGCCGACAATCTCCTCGTCGTCGTTGCTGGGGTGCTCGTCGTAAACGCAGGCGTGGTCGCCGGATTCCTGCGCGTCGTGACTTGCGCCACCGGAGTCGACGTGGGTCGACTCCCTGGCGTCGCCACTGCCGTCGTTGCGTACGTCGAAGTCCGCGTAGGAGAATTCCAAGAGTTGAGGATCTCTGTCGTGTACGAGCTGAGCGACGGGCGGCGTGTCGTGGGTATAATTCGAATTGTCGTGTAGGGCCGGAACGTAGTCGACGTCGTCGTCGGCGGCGTGTTTTTGCTCCCGCCGGTGCTCATTGGCGTCGTCGGACTCCGACTGTGGCCATGCCCCTCGCCTTCTTCTCCGCCCGTGCTGATTTCAAGCCCGTTCTTTGTCACGCTCTGCTCCGCCGTGATGATCGAGTCCTGATTGAGAAGCGGGTGCTTCTTCTTCAGACGCAGGCGCGTTTTCTTGAAGTCTGGCTCAACGGGCACTTCACGTGGCAGGTGGCTGAGGGTGTCGTCTACGTCCACCGTTTTGTTCTCGGGCAGCTTGGAGCCCTGCCGCAAGTCCGCGTCGTCGTTGAAGAGCAGCTGGTGCTGAATCTGCTTCCGCTCCTTCTTCCCGTCCGAATTGTAAAGGTCCTGCGTGAAGGGCGGTGTCGAGTTGGCGAACGGATTGAAACTCTCGCCAGTGACGAGATCGACGTAGTTCACGGTCGGGCGGTCGGCGTACATGCCTGAAATCGATATCAAGTTAATTAATTAAATAATTAACTAACCCAATTAATCATACATGTTGCTCTCTTTGAGCAATTAACTTTGAATTAACCAAGGAAAAATCGACCGTACAAAGAAACGTGTGAAACGATTTATTAAATTAAAAGAAAAAAATTAATAAAAGTATTTCGCAAAGGTTACACTCAAGTTAAAGCAGTAAATTTGAAATTATCCATTCGAAATTCGAATATTAGCCAAGAAAAAGCATGCAAGCAAGAAGCAAGGATTACGAAAACGAAACTTACTCTCAAACTGCGAGCCACCGTCGTATGGCAGTACCGTGAGTTCATTGACACCTCCACGCCCACTGCCGATGCCGCCGCCTGGCATCGAATCGGAGTAATTCATGCTCGTTTCGACACGTGTTACACGCCAAATTGGGGTGGCCACGGAGCTTGGCTCTGTAGCCGCCTCAGTCACGTAGGGTCGATTCTGACTACTCGAAAGATGGGTCTTTCTAAGCTCGGTACTTATCACCTTTTTAATTTCGTCATCGTCACGCGTCGCCGTCGTCGTCGTCGTGTGACGATCTCGATCGGCCCAGAGTTGTTGCGACTTGGATTTCGACGCTTTTGCGATTGCTCTATTCTTCGCCGCCTGTGCCGCGCGGATTCTCGTCACGTCTGAGAGCTCAACTCGTTGCAAAAGCGTTGGGCGTCGAGAGCTGCTGCTGCTTGACGTCTGCTCTGTCGTCGAAGAGGACGTCGACGACCACGGCGAGCGTTTGAGGACGTTATTGGCGTAGTCCGTGTCGAAATCCCCGTCACCTTCGTAGTCGTAAGCGTAAATCGGGTTCGGAACTTGAAATTCGGGAGTCTCCTTCAGGCGGGCGGGCACAGGCGAAGGCGCAGGAGTCGTTGTTGTCGTTGTGGTTCGTCTTTTTCCTTTGCGCCTACGTTTGCCATTGCCATTGCCTTTGCCGCCGACACTGCCACTAGTGTTGACGTTTAAGGCGACAAATTCAGCGCCCTCGACGACCGCAGCAGCTGGAACTGGCATTGGCGGAAGAGTCGTCGTCGAAAAGTTTGTGCTGTCAGGTGCCACCGTCGTAGTTGAGGTTTTTGTTCGACGGAACCCGCTTTCGCTTTTGTTCGATTCTGGCGGTGGCACTGGCATTGGCGCCTTAGCCTTGCTGATGCTCGTACTCACGCTAGAGCTCACACTCGTGCTCGTGCTCGTGCTCGGGTACTGGTCAAAGGAAATGTAGCTGACGCTGATTGGCGAGTTGCTGTCGCCGTCAGGAGGCCTCAGCGTTGACGTCGAATGCACTGACGCTCCATGCACTGGCACCCAATTCGCCTTTGGTGTTGGCAGAGACTCCGCATCCATGCCACTGCCATGTTGCTTCCGACTGTGCCGATACACTTGCAGGCGAGATGGCCGTGGCTGTGACGGTGGCGGTCTCGGTGGAGGCAGGCCTGGCTGTCGTGGCCGCGCGCGTGCGTGAGGGGCACGAGCATGCGGAACGAGCACCTGGCCCGGGCGATGATAACGCGTATGGTGGGCCAATGGGACAGGCCCGCCCGGTGGGCCCGCTCCTGGGCCAGGCATTCTCGGCGGTCGTGGAGCGCCGGGCGCAGGCGTACGCGTAGGAGAAAATTGGGCCATGTGCATGGTCCCAGGATGTCCAGGAACTGGGACGAAGAAACTCGTCGTCGAAAGAACACTCGGGCTTGGTCGTGGACTGGGATCTAATCGCGGGCCGCCCGACCCCATGAGCGGCATGGAGCTGAACGTCCCGAGTTCTGGATGGTGGTGGTGGTAGAAGCCACTTGCAGGCACAGGAATCGGAGTGTACACGCTGTAAGTCTGCGCCCGGCCCAGGACGGGCAGCGGGAGCCAAGTCATTGTCACTGCCATCGTCACAGTCAAGAAGACTAGAAGACTGGGCTCCAGGAGCCAGGGCCATTGCCCTCGCCAGCGCCATAGCCATGGCCTTTTGACCCCGGAACTCACGCACATGGCCCCAGCCCTTCTCATGCTATCGGTTTCGGTGACCGTAGCCTTGAACCTGCACTCGTGTTCACGTGCACTATCGAATTATCGATCACTCCCACAGCAATTAACATACTTAATTATTAATTAGCACTTTCTTTCTCTGCAGCGCAGGCCAACTGCTCGGCTACACGGCTACAAGGAGGCCGGGTTCACATAATGAGAAGTTAGCGCTGGCCTTCAATTGTCGTTAATGAAAAGCAAAAGTTTTCACACACGCATACTCAGGACGGCAGGCAATAAAATTCGAACTGGTCTCTGCGTCTGCGTTCACGGCGGCGAGTGAAACTTGAAAAATGAGTTTCAAGTCGACCCAAGTCGTTTAACTACAAAACTACTGCTGAATTGACTTGTAAGCTGACTAACTGTGGTTACCACATCACATGGAAGCAGGTGCAAGACAAGACAAGACACAGGTCGATACAGTGCAGGCTCAGCCGCTTGGCTGACGGAACACGAAACGAAGTGGACGTGGGTAATCACAACAATTGCAATTGTGAATTGTGAACTGCAATTCAAGGAACAACTGAAAGTGGTTTACTTAGTTAAAAGTACGTACGTGAACTCATGAATCGTGAATGTGATGCGATACGCGTACTGAGAACATGTAATTTTAACTTAGGCCTCGTTTTGGTCTTTTCCTCTTTAGGTCAAGTTAACAAAGCGGAACCCATGCAGACTGGTTTCCTATTCCTACTGCCACAACTGCCATTGCAAGTAGCAGGCTTAGGCTGCGCCTGCAGTCAGCAGCAGAAACAACAATGTAACATGCGACTGCTGATCTCAATAATACATCACCGCAGCCGCAGCACCGCGTCATCGTCACCCTGCAGTGAGCTGAACTACCACGTACAGCACTTAACTTGGCTAACTAAGTATAGCACGACGGAACGATCACCAGCATCAGCATTAGCACCACCGGCAGCAAAACAAAACAGCAACAATGGCAAGTACTTCCTACAACAAGCTAAGCTGCTGAAAGTTGTACCCGAACTCTTACTCGGTATTTACATATTTACGGTACATAAAATTAAAAAGTGAGTGAATGATCCAACTAACTGCGAATCTTTTACAGCGAACACGGCGGTGAACAGGGAACTCGACACTTAACACGATTCGAGTACGATGCACCTATGCACGAGTTCCTGATGCTGATGTTATTAACTACACAAGTCAACCCAGACTCGACTATGACGACTCAACACTCGACATGACAATCATCTTAGTCAAGCCACGCCAAGTAAAGCACCAGCAATGGCAGTAGTAGGTAAAGCAGGCAAGGTGTGAGTGTGAGCGTGATAGTGAATCAAGAAAGAGATCAGATTAATGAAATAATTCACTTTCTCTTTGACATGTTGATAATAGAATCATCATTCTTCATTATCTTCGCATTAAAACTTTTAAGACGGTCCGTGTGTCGTGACGTGGCGTGGCGTGGCATATCGGCGGATTGTGTGAATTGTGCGTAAATTCACGTTAATGCAAGCAGACGGCTGACCGGCCAGCCAGTGTGACAGATTGAGATTTGATGCGATCCGCCCACGAGACACGACTCGACATAAAAATGAAGCAAGGCAACGGCACAATTGTCTGATTGCATTAAGATTGCATTGTACTTATGAGTAGGGAACGCGATACACGAAATGAAATGTACGATTCTTTAATCAAGATTAATTGCTTAAAGCCCGTGCCGTGAAGCATTAGCGTCAGTGTACAGCGTGAGTGTGAACGATGAAATGAGATACGATACGGCTGTGACTATGGATTGGTTTGTAGTAAGTGTGTAAATGACATTAAATATCTGTAATAATGTCACTTAAATCATTTTAACTGATTGTTGTCTTGTTATTACAATAGAACAAGTGAAATACATACACAGAAAACTGACACAACGACAACACTCGATGGTATTCGCCCATTCGCTCAATGAACAATCGGAGTGGTATGAGTTATGAACCCATCGACATCGGTTGGGGACGGCTGGGTCGGGCAGCAGCAGGCGTTTAACGTTCTTGTTTAATGGCAGTACCTTCGCCGTAATTTGAGAGCGCGCGAGCGGCCAGAACGAGTTTTTGATCGTAACTCAAGCCCGACCAGGCGAGACAAGTGCATTTGACATTGTTGACTGACCAAAATTACAGGCAAGAAAAAGAATTTATTAATTCATTCACGCACGTTCATGTACGCAGGCGTTAATAATCTTTATTTACGGGCAACTCGCAACTTAATTACGAGCTGTGAACAAGCGTTTGCGTTGGCTTGGCTAACTTGTCGCTTTCTTCAGATTACAGCTCAGTGCACGTGTGCTGACTGCTGACGAATTAATTCCACGTCCGTCGCTGTCCGTCCAGATTTCAAGTGCAAGCCAAGCTGACTGCTGCCAAATGCCAAGCGATAAGCCAACTTGTCTCAATCTCGTCTCGACATCAAAAAGAAATCGCAATCGCGATCGCGTAAAGAAAGTTTAATCAAGTGAAGGTAAATGGCAAATGTATGAAAGCAGATAGCAGAATCTCGTATTTGTATTTGTACCTGTTTTACAGACAAAAAATTAATTATACAAATTTACTTGCCAGCTTTACTACACAGAATGTATATATGGAATGTGTGCGGTCGTGACATGCTCATGATTGTGGTTATGATTTGTGGATTCGAATGCATTGGCGATTTTCGCGATTGCAAATATGCGTATGGCAAATGGCGAATGTGAAAACAATTAAAATGCAAAATGCAAGATAAGAAAGCTTTTATTGAAATTTTGTGCTTTATTCTTCCAAATAACTCGAATATTCTGACGTGTAACCCGTGCTAAACTCTAATTTTCCAATTCTAGTACAAAAAACAAACAAAACAGGCTAGAAAACAGAATTTTTGACTTCTTCATGCTGGAGCCGACGCCGTCTTCCGAAGCTGAAATGATCCTTTCCGAATTTCGTTGAGGAGCATGTCGACCACGCATTTTTCAGAGTTCGCAGCTGCCGCCGCGTTGTGGGCCGCCAGGGAATTCGTCCGCAGCTTAACTCCAATGCCAGCGCCAACACCTTGAATACCTGCGCCTGACGTCACGCCCGCCGCAGCTGCAGTTTTGGCCTTGATCGCCGCCAGTCTCGCTTCCCTCTCCTTCCGCTCCGCGTTCTCCCGCCGGACTGTCTTCACCTTATCACAAAACCCTTGCATGAGTCTGAAGAATTCGTCCAGCTTAAATTTGGCGACGTCCTCACAAAAGAAATGGCCGACCTCCTTCTCGAGGCGCTTTGCCACGTCGACGTGGGCGTGGATCGCCGGGAGTTCCGTAGACGCTGCCGTGATGAATTCTTCGTGCTGCTCGCGCACGTCGTTCGGCGCTCCTGCGAGCTGCAACTGGATTTTCTTGACGCGAGCCTGCAGCTCGGAGACTTGGCCCTCCAGCTGCTCGATGGACAGCCTGCAGGCTTCGGGAAGCTGTTTAAGGTCAGAATCCGAGCTGGCGATGGCGAATTCAAGCCAGACGGGGTTTTCCTTCTCAATAATTTCCACGACAAAATGCAGGAGCGTCACACGCGGCTTGTTGGCCTTCGTATCGATCAATTTCTCCAGCGCACTCAGCTTGAAACCTGGCGCATTCCCCGCGTAGCTTCCGGCGTTCAGGAAATTGCCCGTGGACAGGATGAAACCGAGGAATCCTTGGAAGGAGGCACTTCGCATGAATCCTTGCGCTGTTTCGGTTATCACCTGCGCTTGGGCGATGATGACTTCCTTGGCGGGCCCGAATTCTTCTCGCAGGATCAAAATTTCAGTGCGGAGGTGGTAAGCAGGCAGTCCGAGCAGGAGTTTGTAGAATCTTTCTGCTGGCGCGAGTTTTTCAATCTCGTCTTCGTACGAGCTGACTAGTTCGGCCTCGGCATCGGTCGGATAAACGTCCAGGAGCCCGCGCAGGCGCTCGGCGTCCAAATCGCCGGCGCCGCCGATCTCGCATTTTGCTTGCCGAATCAAGTCAATCAACGCTTCGTTGCTCATTTTGAACTGCTTCAAGAAGATGTCAATATTCATGCTTCGTCGGCTGTCGAGTAACGTGACCTTCGGAGCCGTCTTCGGTTTCGCCGTTGATTTGGCTCCAAGTGTCAATTCTCCGACGGCCCCAACTGGCTCCTTTTTCTCCCCAAACAGCTGCTCGGCCTCGTCCGCGTGCGTCGTCAGCAGCTGAGTCGTGGGTTCGGCGTACTTCTGGTGAATGTCCATCCAGACAGAGTTTCCCAGCACCTGATTCGGGAGGCGTGTCCAGTTCAGGCGTTTGGTCTTGGATTTTGGGCGGGGAAGCGTGGCAAATACGAATGGATGCGAATTCGGTGTGCAAGGCTGGCCGCCGCATGCGGGGGATTGATTGGAGTAGGTCATGAATGCTTTCGAGGCGATGATCGGTGGTTCGTCGACGGGAACTCTGCCGTTGGACTGCATGGGAGGAGGCGGCGGTGGCGGAGGGGGCCCGTTCGTATGTGTTCCAGTTCCAGCTCCAGGCACTGGAATCATTGTTGGGGGCGGTGGCGGTGGAACTCCTGCTCCACCAGCAGCCACTGGCATTGGCATTGGTGGTGGCGGCGGGCTCGCGTTTGAGTTGGATGAAGGCAGAGGAGGAGGAGGAGGAGGCGGCGGGCTCACGTTTGAGTTCGATGAAGGCAGAGGAGGAGGAGGAGGTGGCGGTGGAGGAGCCACACTTGAGGCAGGTGTGACAGTATTGAAGAGCTGTTCGGGCTCTGATTTGACGTCTGTAGCCGCAGCCTGTGCTTCCGAAGCGGGGCTTCCGTCCATTGCATCCACTAGGCTGCTGATGTCAGCCTCCGCTTCCGCCTTAGTCTCAGTCTTGGCATCAACACTCTTCTGGTTCCCGCCACCAATCATGGCCGATAAGCTCCCAATGCCGAATTTCTGCGCCCAAAACGGGATCTTGACCGATTTCTTCGCGAGCGTAGAGCTCGCCGTTTGAGTCCCTATGCTTTTTGTCTCCAGAAGCTCTGAGTCGCCTGAATGCATGGAAGCATTTGTGGATTTGGCATTCGATTTCGTGCTATTGGACGAAATCTTTGCGACGTGCCTCCAAACTTTGTCGGCGTGTGCAAGCACGTCCTCGGCGCTGGCATTTCCATCCTTCGCCTGCAGCTTCCGCTCCCAATAGACCAGATTCTCCAGGAGCGTCAGGAAATGAAATGAATGCGGACCATCTTGCACGAGTTCCAGCAACGTCTCAAACAACTTGTAATGATTTGAGGTCACGCCAGACTCCTCCGCCTTGAGCTCATCGCCATGCTCGTTGACGTCGAAAACTTCGCACTGAATGCAAACGCTGTCTTCGTCCGTGGTTCGAAGTTCGTGCAGGATCGGTCGAAGGCCGATACCTTCATTTGAAAGAAAAATAGAAATGCAATCGATTCTTTCCCAGATTTTGAATTCTAAGCGTATCGAGACGTGAAGAAACTTACTGACAAGCTCCCGACGAATTCTTAACCTCTCCGTGAAGTCTTCTGCTCCGAGAATCAGACAATTAATGAACGCCAGGAGCGTGGCCTTGTACTCAGGCGGCACTTGGCCGGCGGGCAGGCTCAACTCTTCCACGATGACGCTGAATCGAAACCGAAATCGAAATGGTTTGCTGGCCGTGGCCCTGGAATGCTGATGCTGATGCTCCAGCGCCTCGAGCACCAGCGCGTGTCCACGCCCGTTGTAAATGCATACAGCACAGAGCAGGTCGAATATCTGCTTCTTGACGGCCGTGTTCTTCGTATCGAGCCCCTGGGTCAGTTTCCGGACGCAGTCGGGGCTCTGAACGATGAAGTCGAGCCCGACTCGGGAATTCATGACGGCTTTGATGCAGCCAACGTGCTCCACTTGCAGGACGGTGTTAGCAATGCTGACGCTGGCTCCAGCGCCTGTGCCATGTGAGCCACCGGAACTGAGCGTGTCCAGTGACTCGAGGAGTATTCCAAGCCCGTCGAGCTCCAGAAATTCTTCGACCCATTCTTTTGTGCTCTTTTCTGCGTACGTAAGAAACAGTACATTAATTAATTATTTCACTAATTGTGCAATAGCAGCAGCCGTCAGCAGCTGATAGCTGATTTGATTAATTCACTAACCAATTAAATGTAGAAGCCCTCTGTAGTTCCTCACACTTGGCTGGCGGAGCATGGCGATGACGAGTTCGGGGTCGGAGTTGTCCATATTTTTCGTTGCGGGACTCAGACTTTGAGCCGAGGCCTTCATTTTATCAGTCAGTGGCATTCTCTTCGATTTCGCTGAGGCTATGGCTCCGGTAGGGATCACCGTTGTGCTTGAATTAATTTTTGGGTTCGCCGCTGTGTTTAAGCGACTGGCGGCTGTTTGCCATTGAGACTTGGACGCAGCTGCAGCAGGTTTCCTTTTACTGGAAGTAGCAGAAGCAGCGGTATCGGATTTTGTGTTGGATGTCATGGATGGAAGTGGAAGATTTCCGGTATTTGAATTTGTCGATGCCATCGCGTCGTAGATCAGCGGTTCGAGTCACTAATATCTTGATAATCAAATTCCAGTGAGATGTGATACCATTTCGGCTTTGTGAACGTGAATGTGATTTGGATGCCAGTCAAATGATGAAAAACCTGCACACGAAGAGATTGAAACTAATACAGTTTTTGGTCTCCCTTGCACTGTCACGCCCGCCTTAGATAAGAAATGCAAACACAAACAGTGACAGCGAGCGAGTAGGCCGAGTTACGAATTTCGATGCGAGTCACATCCGGCTGAAAACTGAGAAGTTCACTGATTCACTGACTAACTAAATAGATAAATGACTTGACATTCAATGCAAATTATGGTTATGCCTAGGCTGCTGACACTGGACTTCTGCTCTGCTTCTTTTGTTACGGCTGACTGATGAATCTGACTGCAATCTGCTCACTAAACTTATCACAAAGCTTGCTTCAGCCTTTTATCATCACGATTTCTATGTTTCAAGGCCGGCCACTCGCTTAGCCTTCGTTCGACGAGTCTCTGCTGACTGCTGAGCAATAAAAAAGCGAAGGCAGGGCATATACACCCAAACTCACGACTCTCAAGCGATGTGCTTTAACTGACGTGCCGTGAATGCATCTTTGTTGGTCGATGATTCATAGCTATAAAAAGGTGTTCAGCATTCGCCATCCGCTTGCGCTTATTTACACAGTTGTAAAGGAGCGGATGAGCACCTAAGCAGTAAATAAAATGGAAATGGAGCAATTTGGCGTTTGAGAATCGTAACACTAAAACGAGACGGCCGAATTTATTCATCTTCATCTTCTTTCTACTATCGTACAACAGATAATCCTCGAGTTCTCGAGTGGTATCGTAATGTAATTAATTATTCGTGACTAGAAAGTTAACTCGTAAGGTAATCAACCTCAGAACGAACGAAACGAAACCTTAATTAATTGATAAGTCTGGTCCAGGATAAGAACGAAAAACGAATCCGAATGAAAATGAGCTGCGTTATGTGTTTCTTAATTGTCGTCATCAGATTTGAGAAATCTGAACTCGTCGTCATCGCTGTACTCGGCTTCTTCGTCAGAGTCGTCCTCCACGACTTCCTCTTCTTCCTCCTCCTCCTCTTCATCATCTTTGACTTTCTTATCCATGCCCTTGTTTGCTTTCCCACCGTCGTCGTCTTCGTCGAAAGACTCGTACTCGTCAATATCTTCGATCAGCTGAAATTCATCATCGCAAGCGACTGACTCTGGCGGTGTCGGAGCTTCGTGTTCGTGCGGCTTCGGCTTCGGCCCTTCCCCTTTGCCCATGTCCAAGTACTCGAAACCAGCAGCAGCTGCAGCGGCCTGACGGCGGACACGGAATTCTTTGCGTGCCGCCGGGGATAAACCAGAAGGCTCACTGTGGGCAATGAAAACGAGTCAATTGGACAATTGCAATTGGCAAGCAGCCCATTGAATATTAAAGGAGCGCTCCAACCCAGCAGCGCCAGGATAAGTACAGCACAAACTTACAAATACGGAAGATTCATGTCAGCGATCAGCAGCTCACGAATCGCAGGTTTGGCGGTGCCCGTGGCGTTGGTCTGGGCGGTCCCGCCGTTATCAGAAAATGCGGCCGCAGGAACGCTAGGGTAAGCGATGCTCGAACCTTCAAACGGAGACAGACCAAAAACCTCGCGCAGATTACGCACATGTGGTGGAGGCTGTGGAAGCGGCTTCGCATTCGCCAAGCAGGATCTGAATCGGTTTCTGTACTGCATCTCGTTGAAAGCATCAGGAACTGGAACAAGAACGAGAACACATTTTACATCGTAGTTAGAGAAAATTATGTTCAATGCACTTATTCCTTACTTCCTTGATCTTCTTTGAACTTGCGTTCGCATTTCAGTTTGTGCTTGAAGAAGCTTGAGCTCCTGGAAAGAAGATGCGAATCCATAAAGGTGTGAATTAAGCAAACCCCCTAACCTCAGTGATCAGAAATCCTGATCCAGATAGCATTAACTTACGGAACGACATGAACTGAATTGTATGGGCAAACCATGAAGCTCTCTTTACGTGCCAAATTAAACGAGGTGGTTGCTCCATACTTCAAGCTTTTGATGTCTTCTCTAGTATATCCGACACGAAGGTCTTCCTGCAGCAGATTAATTAATGGAACTAATTACTAATGGAACGATTTTCACCAACGACCAGCAATCAAAAATTAACAGTTTGAAAGGATTCTTTGCAATTTAGTATTTACTTACCATATCCTGGCGAAATCCATGTCTAGCCATTGTTAATCGAATCAGCAATGATCAGCTACAGCAGCGTCGTCGTAAGTCACAAGAGAGTAATTACAGCGTCTGAATACCAACAAAGAATTAGAATTAGGACAGTAGTCAATTTCCAGTGAAGCCTGAAGAGACTGAAGACGATGACTACACTGCAACGCAACGACTGAACTTACCTCAAGAAGACGTAAGGCGCAAAACGTCCAAATGATGGATGAATTTATCAATTTATGCAAAACGACAACGGTACGACGACTGACTGACTCAGTCTCAGAGATGATTATGAAAGTGAATCTTTCACTGTGCTGTTGAGCTATGACTTCGTTCCAATTACAAAATGAATACTCTTTAATAACTTGCGACTTGTGCTTTTGCGTTTTATGTTAGCTTCTTTCTTTAGAATTTAGAACGCTATCTCGCGAATCGTGGGTACTTTTAATCTGGTGTGGTAGTTTGGCTACAAATTAATTATTCAGGACTGGATTCGCGACAATTCGCGTACTTTCTGTTTTCTGTTGGTTGTCTACCCTTCCTCGAACGAATCGAACGTGAAATCATGGAATAGTAATGAAGATGAAACTACTGAACCCGGCTGGGCTGAATGACAATTTGCCAATTTGCGAATGCCAAGTGCTTCGTTAACGCGCCGCATAATGACACACTTTAGACTACGATGAATTCCGCATTCCAATTTGCACGCAAAGCAATTCGCAATTGGCAATAGAAGCTTCCCACTTTGAGCGGTACGTTTATTCAAATTTTGCCGCCTTAAAAACACACAGAGAGGATTAATAATTAATCGCCTTACGGGAGACGACCTTGCCTCAAAATGCTATCAGTAAATTAATCGTGTACGTCATCATGCGGTCCATGTACGCAATGACTTCGATGGGCTGAATGATGTACAGCGACGCAACGCGGACGCCAATCGGCTGGCAGGATTTCAGGGCCCGCACCTGAAGTGCCATCTGTCTTTTGTCTCTCGGGAGCTTCGCCTGTGTCCGCGCCTGCGACTGCACCCAAGTCTTAAGAATCGCTTCACTCCGCTGGCGCACTCGAAAGCAGGCTGGGAAGAGGATCAGCGCTGCTCCAAGCGAGATGGAGCTCATGAGGGGCAGAATGAGGTAGGCGGGGAACCCGAAGGCGTGCACCATTTTGAGGGAGGCGTAGTTGCAGGTGACGCTAATTGCCATGAGTGCTGCGGTGAAAACGGGGAGGACGAGATTCTTCAGCGCTGTGCCGTAGGCGCACGTGAGCAGGTGCAGCTGGCGGTGGAGGCTCAAATCAGCAGGCCGACCTCTGCTGCTACTGCTTCGGCTGGCAGCCTGAGCGAGTGCGCCAGACAACACGAAAATGTACGAGTAGAACGATAGCGTGTAAAACAGGATGACCCCCGCGCCGAGGCACGTGTTGAGAGCCTGAAACACTGCCCACGGGAGGAGATGCCAGCGCGAAAGGCGCGTGTACTCGAATACTGAGCTGGGGAAGACGGGGACGTCGTAGCCCATGACGAGGATCACAAAAACCATTTCCACGCAGAACAGAGCGCTCATCGCGAGCAGGGCGAGGATGATCTTTCGAGTATTGGCGTCAGACGACACTGCTGCATCGCCTATTTGATGAATCTGTCTCTGTTTCCGATTCAGTTCGAAGAACTGATTAATAAAGAGCGCCACGTCGTCTCCAAGCCGGAGGTTGTTGACATTAAACACAGTCACTGTGCACCAGCAAATAGCACCAAACGTCGAGAAGATGAGGTGCTCGGGCGGAGTGTTCAGGACGTAAATCCCCTGCAGGATTCGGACGACGATAAAAAGCGTGTACGCCACGGAAAACGCGACTGACGCGTACCAGGCCCATAATTTACGTGCAGAGGTCGGCCGGGTCAGCCGAATACTGCTAGCCCGGGCTTTACTGGAGCCTATGGCACTCACACGCACTTGCACTTCAAAGGGGCTCGCTCCGATGGAGTGGACGAAACGGTAGAAGGTTTCCAGAACTTGTACAGTCGCCGGGAACAGCATTCTTTCTGTATTAAGCTGAAATCCAGACTCGGACTCAGCTCGAAGCAATCATAGACTACCTATCTAAATTGGCCAATTTAGACACACAATTTTCCAATTAAGAGCCATAAATGAATTCCTGCGTGAATAAAATATTCGCAATGTTATAACCGTGTTGGGTTAAAATTATGTTTTATTTCCAGGAATGAGAAATACAAACTAACTTTGTAATGAAAGTTCCACCGCTCCGCACGAATGATGAATTACTTACGTTTCCAAGTCAAGCCCTTCATTATCAGGCGCAACTGGGCTTCCACCTGTTCCGTTCGCCGTAGGATTCCAATTTGAAAGGACGGCGATTGAAAGATGGTGACGATATGGGCGATTTTCAATAGAAGTCTCATCAATAAGTGATTCCATCAAATTTTGATGCTTGCGGTTGTCACGAATTTGAATATTCATGGGCCACTTCCATTTGGCAAGAAACAGGACTCGGTCACTAGAAAGCTGTCATTTATCTGGCATTTATCATTCTTGCGTGTAATACAAGCTAATTTCGAACATAAACTAGCCGACAAGTTGTAATGCCAGCAGAGGGGTAATTCCACTGCTGCAAAACATTGTAATACAATGTCACTGACACAAATGGCCAACTAAAGTGAGCATAATGCTTGTTGCGTTTGCTAAGCTTCAGCACTTCAAGCGCTAAAGGCATCGCTAAGATACACAGCGCCCGCGCCCTCCTGGCCCCGAACCCGGATGTTCTCTGAACACATGTTCCGTTAATCTTAATTCGCTAAAACAGTGGTATTTAATACAGTATGGGCAGCGAAGGAGTAAAGGCGGCGGTGGCGTAGGCTCGTGCCCGGGCGTCGCCGTGAAAGCTTCTTGGACACCGCCATCGGTTGAGACCGTTGAGAATCGAAATTTAGGCTGGAGCTCCGGCGCAGGCGGTGGCTTGCTCCTACTCGGCCGCTTCCGCTGCCCCCGCCGTGGGCGTGGTGGCGATTTGTATTGCACGACCGTCTGAGGAATCATCCAGTCTTCATCTTCTTTTCGCGTCTGCGCCTGAGATTTGGGCTTTGGCAGTGATAAATCTATCGCTTCGTCTTGGGCCCCTTGAATTTCGTTCCAGTCGAGGCGGTCGAAGCGTTGGGTTTGGCTTTGGCTTTTGTCGGGAGAACCTGCAAGGAAAAATAGAAACTGATCGTCTAGAATTCTGCTGGCCGTGCTGCGCCGTGACGAAGAGCGCGAGAGCTGTCAAATATTCAGCAACAGCAACTTACAATTCATGTTCCACTTCCGACAGCAGTCGAAGGGACAATTCACGTTTACTGCTTTGATGATTGGCTCTCGCATTTTCTTGTGCCACCGCAGGGTGCAGTGTGCAGTGTTCCGGAACGGTAGAATTCTGACCGAGACTGAGGCGGTGTCCGTCTGGAATGTGGCCGCTTTTATGCTCATGAATTACGATTTTACTACTCTTCATCGTTTCATCATCATCACGCTAGACTTTGATGCTGATGTTGGAATTTTTGGGCTCGTTTAGAAAGCATGAACAGAACGTGAAGAAGATCCCGTAGCTCGTAGTGTCTGGCACCGTGCAGTGCACCGGTGAGGTCATGTTGATTTCCCCAAGATAAACGACGTGATCTCAATTATCAAGCCATAAACACATAAACGTACGTATTTTCCAAGTCAGTTCAATGCCAATGATGCCACACTGCGCAAATAGAGATTAGGCATTAGCTAATGGACAGACCCGCTAAATAATTTTTGGAAATTACGAGCCAATAATACACAAGTGAAGCCAGCCTTGTTCGTCCAGCGAAAATTGCCATTGCCTGATGCAATTCTGAATTCTGATCTCACTATTTTGGCCATTTTCATCAGCATTCAATCATCAAGTCAGCCATATTTTTCACAACTGCCCTTCGGCCCGCGCTCTGCTGTTACTGCTGTCCTTCTTTGTAATTCACGTCCACATCCCGTAATTCCCCAATGGCCTGACGTCTGACAGGCATTGTTGAGAGCTGAACCACTTGAAACTTGCTCTTGAACTAATGTACTCAACTGGCCTGTCAATAACGTGATGACAGTGGCAGTGGTGGCAATGACTTTAGCGATTCTAGCGTTTAGTTAAGCGTTCAGCTTTGAACAAGACAGCAAAGGGAAACCCGGTGACCGTAATTAATTGTAATCCATTATCCGTAAATTCGCATCTTATTTTTCCCATTTGCTCATGTAATTAGATTGGCACTTGCTTAATATTCTACGCTGTGTGCTCAGTAAAGTGCGAACCACTTGAAACTCTTGAGTGTTGGTGGTGCCTTCTGTATTTTTGTCATGGTCGTTGCCAGTCTTCATTGAGTGCATAGTGCATGACTCTTCATTGACACCCGCTTGGATTGAGTGCAATAGGAATGGAAATTGAAGTACTTCAGGGAACACAAGATTCAACGATTCAAGTGCAAAATATCGAATTTTTGAAAACAACTGAATTTTTCATGTTACAACGCTGCAACTTCGACCGGAAAAAAAGGCAAAAAAAAATTCCATTTCCAATTTTAGTGAGCCAATTCAATCGCGACCTGTAATCGAATTCTAAATATAAAGACTGTCGTAGTCAAGTTTGTATGGAAGTGCCTGCAAAGAGCCGAAATGCAAAATTGCAATCTTGGAAATGTCATTTATTTCCTTGCGTGAACTACAAGAACATCGAAAAACGAATATCTTTACAACGCCAACTCCAACCGCTGCCCGCAACACAAAACACAAGAACCTGACCCTTCCTTACATTTTCAACCACGATGCGAGTCAAGCGATTGATTGGTGATAAGCAAGCAAAGCCAGAAATTCATCCATGAACCGTGTCATCTATTTCTTTATCTAAAACTTGTAAATTCTAAATTTAGGTTTACAGCTTTACAAAAGTATTCAGAATTCTAGCGTGGCTTATCATTCATTTCTCGAACACGTTCACATTCTACAACCTTTTACTTGCTCCTTATATTCTACTGCACTGCATCGTGTCAAGCTGGAGATGTTCCATCCATCGTATTCTTATCTATAATGTCTCATTTTGTAATAAAATTTGTCAATACGACCTGTCACGGCACGGCTTCTTATCTATAATATCTCATTTTGTAATAAAATTTGCCAATACGACCTGTCACGGCACGGCGTGGTCGTAAACGTAAAACGTACCAGCATACAGCATTAAAAATTTAAAAATACAGGTGGTGCGATGAATTCATGAAATAAAAGACGACCAGGTAATTTATGAACTGCCATCACGCAGCGCAGCGTTGCCCAGTCTCATTTTATTCACATGCTCAGCCACCGCGAGCCGACCTCGAAAATCGAAAATTGATCTCAGCAGCCCGCCGAGCAGCAGCAGCAGCAGAAAAAAGCAAAATGGAAGATCCGAGCCACGAATTCCAATCGTACTTCGTCTCCGATTTCCTTCAGCTTTCGCGTTACTACCTCGAGTTTCCTCACGCGTTCGGCGCTCCGTTCCAACCGAAGAAGACGACGAGCACGCTGGAGGCGATCCAGGCGACGGACGTGAGTCGATTCGCCGCTCTCGCCTCGGCGTCGGAGTTGCACACGCTCGGTTTCTGGACGCGCTACACTCGCCGGATCGCGAAGCTCATCGTCAACTACGCCGGCGCCTGGCGGCTCGCTCCCGTGCGGTGGAATGACGAGACGGACCAAATGCGCTCCGTTCTGCAGAATGCCAGCGCCAGGGCCTGGTGGCAGGTGCACATTTTCATCGCGATCGCCCTGCACTGCGCCGTGCTGGCCGCGTACGTCTACCGACTCCTGACGGCGCCTCGAATCCACTTTGACCCGAACTTCGCGTTCCATTCGGACGCATTCTGCATTACAATCTTCGCTCTAGCCTCGCATGTGCAGACGATCCTCAAGATTGAGGACCTCATCAGCCTGTACAACCGCACGACGGCGTACTACGTCCAGTTTCAGTGCAAGTACGCCAAATCCTTTGCGGCGATGAATCGGGTCGACGTTCTATGCGCAGCGGTGCTTTATCTGTTTTTCTGCTCGCTGCTGGCGGTCGCTTTCGTCCTCGCGCCGTGGGCGTACGTGGCCAAGTGCGATATTCACGTTTTCGCGCATGCGCTGCCCATCTGCGAGGGCGGTGGTCCTTCGCACAGGAGCCCGGCGCTCGTACCCGTCTGGTTTGCCCTCCAAGCGTACTACGTCAACATCACCGTCATCTCCTTCATGGTTTACCTTTACTTTTTCATCACGACGATCGTCTTCGGCCTGCAGATGGAGCGCGAGCTCCGCGCCTCCGACGAAGACGGCGACGTGCCCACCGAAACGCTCCCGCTCCTTCGGTGCCCCCGCGTCTGGAATCTAAATTACCGCATTTTCCAGCTGCTCACGACGGAGATCGACTCCTGCCTCGGCTCGATCTTCCTCCCGGCCCAGGCGTACTGCATCGTCCTCTCCGCCGTCCTCGTCGTCTACTTTCTCGTAAAGAGCACGGGACTCATCATGCAAGTTTACGGCATCACGTACATTTTCCTCGTCTCCCTGTACTTCGTGACGATCCTCCGAAATGGAGCCAAGGTCATGGATGAGTCGAAGCTGCTCGTCGCGAGCCGGCGGCGGGCAGGCGGGCACACGCGGGGGACGCACGCGCGGGCCCGCGGTGGCGACGGCGGCTACGAGCGGAGGTTCCTCCGCTCTTGCAGGGCATTCAAGGTGAATCTCGGCCCGTTCATGGAGATGAATGGAGAGACGGTCTACATGCTTTTCTCGTTCATTCCGTCGAATACGGTGACGATGCTCCTCCTGTGAAAGTGGAGCGGCACGCAATTTTGGATTTTCCTGAAAACACGCAGGAAGAGCTTTACAACTTTTTATCATGCTGCCTGATCATTAGATATGCTATTTCAATAAACTCCTTGCCTTAAAAATACATTCCAGATTAGAGCAGGATTTGATTGCGGAGAAGCACGCGAAGCAGCAGCCCGACCTACGATTTTAATGGCACTTTCCATTTTTTCATATTTCGCATATTTTGGAAATTTTTGACATTCCATTTTAAGGAAGCATAAAGGAAACTGTTGAATGATTCAAGGCCAAATCGCGAATTGTCCATCGCCGTAGTCGTAAATTGAATTTTCATCAAATTACTCAGCAAAGCACGTATTGCCGGCATTCTGAATGTTATTTACGAATTACGAGACTAATTCATTTGGTGAGTCGTATTCCCCGCGGGGAGCCGCTTTAATGTCCGTAATTGTTAATTGTAATTTGCAATTCAGTATTAGTGCATACAATTAAGTAAAACATAATGCATTCCGAGACCAGTGGTCGACTGATTCACTGACGCAATTCGTCTGACTTTCACCGACGCGTTGCGAGAGAACACCTTGGCCTTTCCCTTTAATTCGTCTTGTGTCGTCGTTTCTGCCCTGCAATTTTTCTAATTTGCTTTTTTCCTTATCGCGTTTAAACAAACAAAAAAAACAACAAAAACAACGAAAGTGAAGAGAAGTAGCACTTTTTGCACTTTTGCAATTTCAATTTCAGTGAATCAAACAAACAAGTATGCATTGCATTGGCTATTGACATCTTTTAACGTTTTAACCTTTAAAAACGTGGACATCGGCTTCCATTCGAAGAGGTCGGAAGAAGAAGAGCAGTGTCCGACGACACGCAGGAGTCACTATGCATGAAACACCATGAAATCACAGTCGCAATCACAGTAGTGGTCCGTCACTAATCTGCATTTTGACCTTCTGCTCTCTGTACAACAGCACTGCCAGACCGCCACCATGGAAATGGATAATGCCGGATTCTGGATGAGGAAAAGCACTCATGTCGGGCGCCTGATCGTGCAGTACGTGTCGTGGCTCGGTGCTGCACCCGTCTGCTGGGATCCGGTTCAGAATCGAATGGTTTACTGCCCAACAGGTGCAGGCGGCGGAGTAGGAAATCTGCGGTGGAAAGTGGCTCTCATCCCAACGCTCAACCTAAACATTTACTTCCTCGCCGCCTTCTTGCAGAACCTCCTCACAGTCGGCCCCTCAACGGAACCCAGTTTCGCGTTCCACTGCGGCGTCTTCTCCTTCACAGTCCTCAGCACGTGCAGTCACTTGCAGACGGTGCTCAAAATAGAAGACTTCCTGTGTCTGTACCATCGTTCGATGAGCTACGCCGTCTTCTTCTTCATGAAGTACACAAAAGCCAAGAAAACGCCTCCGCCAGCAGACTGGATAGCGTCCGTCGTCATGTATATCTTCTACTTTGGCCTCCTGGGCCTGAATCTGGCGATATCCAGCGCGTACGTGCTCAGATGCGACATGCACATCTTTTCGAAGGCGTGGCCAATTTGCAGTGGCGGTACCGGCGACTCCGACGACCCACCCCAGCACGCCAGCCCGTATTTGGTCCCTCCGCTCGTCGCCCTGCAGTTCTTCTTTGCAACGATGATCTCAGCCGCCTTCTACATTTACTTGTACGCCTTTGCCGTGCTGATTCTGTACGGGCTTCATATCGAAAGACAATTACGGTAAGTTTATCAGTAAAAGAACAATCAGGAGTTAGTGCACATTTAAAAGTTGGCCTCATCTTACTTTCTTTACTTCAGAGCCTCAAACAAGGACCGGTCCACATCGACAATTCCTCTCCTCCGCAGATCAGCCCACTGGAATCTGAACTATCGCTGCCTGCATCTGATAACGAAGGAAATCAACAGCTGCTGCAGCGCGATTCTTTTCCCTGCCCAAGCGTACTGCGTCGTCCTGTCTGCGATCGTGGTCGCGTATTTGCTCATTAAATTCAGGCTGACACTGCTGGTGCGGGCGTACGCGATGATCATCCTCCTCCTCAGCGTCCTCTTCGTGTTTGTCGTGCTGGGGAATGGAGCCAACCTCGTCGACGAGTCCGTGCTGCTCCGCCGAGTGAAGAAGCATAGGTACTACAAGTCGAGGTACCTCCGTCGTTACCTGTGGGCCTGTGCGCCCTTCCGGATTGACTTTGGGCCGTTCATCAGGCTGAGTCAGCACACCATTTACGAAATGTGTGCGTTCATCGTCAATAATACCGTGGCTCTCCTGCTGATAGAGTAGAAGTACAGAAAGAGTGCAACAACAACGATTAGCAAAGCAAATCGCTTATCAGCAGGTAAATATTGTGACTTGGACTCTTACATGTTTAACGTGGGCGGTGTAGGCGTCGTCGTCATCGGCTTCAGTTGCCTTGAAATTGAAGCAGCAGCAATGCAGCAATAATGCGATTTGCGATACTTTGGGATGGATCCAAAATCCGATTTCCGGTTTGTAGGCAGGCGAGCTTTGTTTAGCCGGCTGTTAACGGATGTTTGAAATGAATAGAATTATTGCGTAATCACTGACGGACTGATTTAGTTCGAATTGAGTTTAACTTGGTTAACATTTCAGTTATTTCGCGTACGCGTACGTACGCAGTAGTCAAGTAAGTAGTCTTGAAAGTTAATCAAGAAAGTCTAGTCGGCACTCCTTTCATTTCCTCAGAACGCCGTTTGTCTTTGCAGAAAGTCTATAAACTAGGGATAGACAAAAGCAATTTAACGGGAGTCGCTGGGCTGTGTTTTCGAATAAAAATGGAGTATTCGCCTTCGCCTTCTCGATCCGTTCCACATTTGGTATCTTTCCTGGGGGTCGCGCTTCTTGTCGTAGCAGCAGCAGCAGGCGCAAAAGTAGCCGAAGTCGATCTGGACGTGGCAAATCCGCTCAATTTGCTGACGACGACGGCAAATAACGAATCAAACTCGGCCGAGGCTGACGTCGACGTCGATGGCGACGCCGAAACCCGGCTGCTCCAGCTGAGAGCCAACTACGGCGAGCTCTGCGTCTACCCGCGTGTCTGCCATCTGGAGCGGGCGATCGTCTGCGATCAGCTGAACAAACTTTGCCGATGCTTGAACGTGTTCGAGGTTCCCACGATCATCGACGGTCGGAGTCTGAAAATGGCCTGGAGCTCCGGCGAAGGGCGCTGCCTGGTGGAGGGCGGTTTTCTCTGCGCACTGGATCGGATTCAGATTCGGGACGAATTTGGGCTCATACACAACGTGCTGCTCAGCTGTAACGGTGGTCGTACCTGTGAATTTGTGGAGAACGATCAAGGTTACCGCTTTGGAGTGTGCAATGGCGTTGGTGGAGCAGAAATTCAGTGGTCTTTGGCGGTGTTGACAATTGTCACTGTTGTAAAACTTTTGCTTGGATGCTAAATAAACGTGATTTATAACTTTACTGATTATATTAATGCCGATGCCTGCCTGTTTATTTATTTACTCGTACTCAAAATTTCGCATTTCGCGCCTTCTCAAAACAGTTCTTGTATCTGATCGAGGCTCTTTCCCTTCGTCTCTGGCAGCCGAATGTACACGTAAATGACCGTTCCAGCGCAGATGATTCCATGAAACAGGAAAATCCACTGCAGGTCGGTCGCATCGCGTACGATTTCGAAGAGGATCGTGACGAGGAAGGCCGACGCCCAATTCGCACAGTTTGGGATCGGGCTCGTCCACTCTAGACCTCGCCGGTTCATTATCTCGGCAAACAGCACCCATGGTACACCGCCAAACCCGATGGCGAAGCCGAGCACGAGAATAATGAGCGTGATGGCGGGCGCCCAGCGAATCGTGTGAATGTGCACCCAATCGTATTCGTCAAGGAAAAAGTAGGTCGCCAGTGCAAAGTGGGAGAGCGCCATCACAATCGAAGAGGCGATGAGGAGCGGGCGCCGCCCGATGCGGTCGATGAGGAAGGCCGAGGCGATGGTCGTAAATGGCTGGAGCGAGCCGCTGATTATCCGGACGATATCGGGCTCAATGTCGACCCGGGCGTGGTCCATCAGATCTGCCGTGTAGAAGATGACCGTGTTGATACCGCTCAGCTGCTGGAGGACGAGGATCGTCGACGTCAGGAGCATCGGATCACGAATGCAGGGGTTAAAGAAGAGCTCCTTCAGCGAAAAAGGCATCTGGCGGATGTCGTCGACGCTTTTTTGAATCTACGCATTCGACAATCAATTTAAGGGAAGATTAAGGTATAATTTATGCTGGCGCTTACCGCCTTGAGCTCTTCCTGCACTTTCTCTGTCGATTCGGTCCCTCGCAGCCACGCCAGCGCCGCCGCGGCTTCTTCAGGCTGCCCCTGTGTCAAAAAAAAGCGTGGCGACTCGGGCAGGAAAATCATAAACACGATGAAAACCATCGGCACCATGCCACAGGCGAGTGCGAGCCAGCGCCAGGAGAGGACGGCCCCCAGCGCGTACGCGAAGAAGATCCCCGAGACGATCATGACCTGGAAGAAGGATGCGAGCATCCCCCGCCGGTCGCGCTGCACATTCTCGCCGATGAAGATGGGGGCGAGGAGCGAAATGGCTCCGCTGCAGAAGCCTGTCAGAAAGCGCCCGACGAGCATCTGCGTCAGGCTCTTGGCGTACGTCATGAGGAGCCAGCCGAGCATGAAGGGGGACGTTATGAGTAGCATCGTCGTCTTGTGCCCGATTTTGGTCATCAGAAAGCCCGCGAGCGGGCCGGACACGAGAGCGCCGAGCGTCGCGATGGAGGCCACCCACGCTTTCGCACTGGTGGAGCCTAGATGCACGTAGTATTTGTTGGTGGGGTCGTCCGTCTCCATCTTTGGGATCGCGGGTGAGGACCAGGCCATCACGGTCCCAAGCCCGAAGGCGCCGACGGTCGCAGAGCCGGATGCGAAATACTGAAAACGCTTCGACTCGCAGTAATACTGCTCAGGGCGGCGCCCAGATGGGCGGCGAGCCTTGTGTGGCGACGAAGATGAAGAAGAAGGTTTTGGGGCTTCGATGTCGGAGTTGGCCATTCTTGCTGCCACGTTGCGGTGCGAGAAAATTGCAAATGAAGATTGAATCGAGCCAGAGTCAGTGTCAGAGCCAGTTCGTCAATTAATACCCAAATTTCAACTGCTGCAGAGAAACCTTCGCGAATCATTCGTCCAGATGGTGAGTGATGGTGATTGCGATAAGACGAACAAAACACGAACATGGCCTGGCCGACACGACAAGAATTTGCAATTTGGGGTCGGGCTGACGGGCATCTGGACAGAACCTTCGTTAAGTTCGTACATGCATTCAGCGCATTGCCAGCATCGTCGTTGCCGTTTGGAAGATTGCATCCATAGGCTATAAGGACAAAGGAAAAGGGGGGTTCGGAGAGAATCTGATCAGAATTGACAACTGTGAAACTTTATGCATTTGCTGTGCGGAAACCGTGTTAATCCAAAGTTTAATGTGAAAATGCAAGAGAGGCAGTTATTATTCATGTTCATTCACCTTTTTATTTTGGGAGGTCTGGAAATCCAGGCTACGATTCATAATTTGCTGTAACCAGCCTTTAAATTTCCCATGAAAACTTCTTCTCACTGCTGCTAATGGTTTTCCGTCACGCTTGAGACGTGGAAATTCAGAGGAAGGAAATCCTGTTGATGCTAGCGAGCAGGAGTGTCCATTGCCTACCGCTGATTTGGGCAGTAATTGATTTCAGGCGTATTAAGTAGCATGACTGCAGGGTTCGTACCCTGCGCCTGTCAGAGAAAGAAATATTAGGCCTGAGGAAAGGTAACGCTTCTCGCTTAAACTTGCAGTATCCTTGAAGTCCTTTCAAAAACTGGACCTTGAACCTGAACCTCAAAATCTGTAACCTGTAGTTGACTAAATTGTATTGTAAACTGAAGAGAGAAGAATTCCAAGCAGTTTAGCAGTTACATTAACGAATTGCAATTAAACTGACGCGTATTTCACTGAATATGACTTCTGAACGCACATTCTTCATCGTAAGCCACTGATTTTTAGAATTTTGACCTCTTCCATTGAATTTCTATCATAAAAGAGTTGAAGAAGGACTGATTAGTCAATTCTTTGATTTCAGGTCACTTGCATCCTCGTCGCCTGTTGGAATGCTGCTCTCCTGCCCGGATTCATTCATCTGAGAAAGCAGCATGGAGAAGACCCTCGTAAGTGTTTGAAGTGCCCTTGGCCTGTCTTTGGTGCTTAATTAATTAATTACTGAGTTGTGCGTCTGTCTGACTGTGTTGTCTGTTTCAGATAAGGCCCTTTTCACCGCGTTGGTGCTCGCAGTCAGCTTCTCCATGATGTACGTCATTCTAGGACTCATTCTCCTCTTCGCCGCCTCCACAGAAAGGGGCATAGCGCAGGCCCGCACCTGGTTCACTGCGACATGCATGCTTTTTCTGGTACGAATCGTCGTCTTTCTGCAGAGAATCATCGCCTCGAGCTTGCGTGACGATGGGCCCTCAGGCTCCAGCACCGACTTTCGGTTGGATCACTTGATCGAAGTGGCGACGCTCCTGGCCCACATGTCCGCCCTCAGCGTGATGCATAATTACATGTGTGAGCTCAAAATTCAAATGAAGAATGAAAGAGGAGGTGGAGGCAGAAGCAACGAACAAGCCCAAGACCAAATCCAAGCTCAGGAAGGCTCAATTAAAATTGACGGGACAGTGGAGCCGATTAAAGTGCCATTAAACTGAAGGCTGACGATCGTAGGATCGTGGCGTTACTGACTCAAAGGCGCGGCGGTGCCGTTTCCCTGTTTACACGTGAAGTGATTGACTAAATAAGGCCAGCACAAGCATAAATTGTTTAATCGATAAGAATCTCTCATGCTCGTCTCGTATCAAATCGATAAGACAAATCATGTAATGTCCTCAATAAACTCAAATCGGTCAAATCATTAGAAGAATTTCGTATTTCTCTCTTCATACGAGTACGCTAATCTGCATTAAATCATAATGGAAAATGTCCTCGCCTATCTCCAGCGTTCAACTCCGCTGCACGCCACCCTTCGTGATATAGTTGACGATCTCCTGAATCGACTGCATGGGAAAGGGATCAAAGTTCCAGACTCATTCGTCCTCATGTTGGTAAACTGATAAGATATTCAGTACTGAGGCTGAATTTGTCAATTTCGTTAGCCGTTCGAGCTCCGAACGTTGTATTTATTCTTGTCTCCAGATTAAAATCGTGTCACTCGAGCCCAGCAACAAATTCCTCATCAAGCAGGCGCTCGACCACAAGGAAGTCGAGCGACTCAAGAAACTTGTGAGTCGTCAAATTGATGATATGAGCGAAGCGACGAGGAATGCCATCCGAATTCAGCTGCATTTCAAGTCAAACTGCTTCACAAGACGTAAGGATAAGGAAAATCTGAACGAAGGCGGCCACGGGCTTTCACATTTCGTTAATTTCTCATTGATTTTCCAGAGGAAGTCGCTGACGCACGGCGTCAATGGCTGGAAGGCCAAATTCAGGAGGCGATGCTATACATGACGAAAAGAGTCCCCAAACACGAAAGTCACTACGATTTTTACTATGAAAAGTTGGTCAGCACCATGATTCTTTGGTCTGAAATGGGATCACTGACGAATGATAAGGTTCTAAAGGAAACTGAAGGTAAAGATTACTCCTAAACGCTGAAATGTAGCTAACTGCACTGGGCACTGATTTTATCTCCCAAAGCGGCCTTGACGTCAATTTTCCCCAAAGGCGACATCAGCCTGCTCAAGCCGCTGACACCAGAAGAGCGGTCGGCTGAGCTCCTGCAGGTTATAAAAATGGCTACGGGGATCCGGCTCTACAATCGAGATCTGAGTCCAGAAGAGGCGGGTGCAGGAATTCCTGACTGTAAGCCACTAAGAAATGCTGTAACGGCTCGAACTCTGCCGAATCTCGATTAATTCTCGCTTTCTTTCAAGTACCGACCCTTCTTGCCGAAAAACTGGCCAAAAACGCCGACCTGCTTGCAGAACTTCGAAAACGCAGCCTCCAGCGACTGATTCCATACACAAACATCGCGAAACCGTACTTTCTCGATGAGACAGCGACGACGAACACGTACGGGCGCCGAGAATTCACACAGGACATGATTGGCGTTCATCACGGCCTGATTATGGTCCACCAGCTGCTGATTTGTATCAAGTAAGATTTAAGATTACTTCCTTAAGGGCCAGTGCAGTACATTTTGGTGAACGTATCAGAAAATCAGTGAATTCTTTGCAGGGAGCTTGCCTTGTTGCTGGACAACGAAGAAAAGATAAGCGAAGACTTGCTCAGTCTTTTCGAATCCTGCTTGACTGATCTGCGGGACACGATGAAGAAGGAAGACCAAGTTGCGACGTGCATAATTTATGTAAGTCGCTGATTAGCAGCTAATTGGACGTGAAATTAATTAATTGATAACGTATGCATGCAGCCGAAATTCCTTGCGCTCGCCGCGGCTTGGGAAAAGCTTCAAGAGTCGCTTCTTTACATCGAGTCTCTTGAAGCACTGATAAACACACTGATTGAGTGCTCGGAGAAGGATCTGAGCGAAGTAGACGCACGCATCCCGGAAGTAGGTGAATTCGATGTGGACTTGGACGGTGACGGCTACGGTGAAAAAGAAGGTGGCAGGTCCGGTTTACCGGGTGAAAAAACTTTATTTGCGTCGAAGTTTGAAACGACGGACACGGACGACCCTCAGACTCATGTGAAAAGGGTCCCAGATTCTCAGCTGAAGGACTTTGACCCTACGAAAACACAAGTAAGGAAGAGCCGAACAGGACAAACGCCAAAGACAGATGCCTTTCATGCGAGCGCACTTTCTTTATCTTCGTTATCTTTTGCTCATCTTTTCTTCCTTTCACTTTCGTACTGTAAGGAGATGTAATGTCCTTCTTTTCTTCGGTTAGTACGCCGGCTTTTGTGTTTGGGCCCTTGTCAAGGGCTACGGGCTCCTTTTGATCTCAAATCCGAATATTGGAGTCTACAACTGGAAGGGGCATCAGTACCTCTTCTCGTGTCCTGAGGGAGCCGCCGAATTTGTTCGGGATCCCGATAAGTAAGTCTTTAAAAGGATATATTTTTTGTCTGACATTGCTGGTTTTCGTTGGTATCATTAAAATATTTACACTAAGCTCTTCTTTCTGTATTTTATTTTAGCTTCGCCTACAACGCAATTCATGTCGCTCGCCGTTGGCCACAATTGATCCACTTGCTGAAGATGGAGCATGTCGCATTCAATCAGGAGATGGTTCAAGCGTAAGATACGCAGTATTTAATAACTGGGTCAATATCCTTTTAAACTGTCTTAAAATTGCAGTGCTGACCGAGCCATACCGTCCGCCACATTTGAAGCCAAGATCTCGTCGGAAATGTCCATACAAACCGAACTGCATCCGATGGAGTCAAACATTGTCCCCGGCTACACTTGGAACGAGTGGGAACTCCGAAAGCAAGCTCTCATTTTGGTAACGACTTAACCATGCCTTGTCCTGTTGAATATTTCATTAGTTATTTACACGTTGGAGTAAAAATCTTTCCTGATTGCAGTCCAACATTCACAAATGCGCCACACACTCTTCCCAAACGCACTCGCAGGCGCTCAAGCGAACGCAGGAGGTCCAGACGTACTCGGCTCGGAATCGCCTGGTACAAACAGACCAGAGCAAATACATCGAAGCGCCACGAAGTCAGTTTTACTTCTACGGGCTTCGTGGTCTGCATAAAGCGCCGCCGCACATTGTGGAGCTCACACCGGAGCCCGTCATGGAGCTGCGTTGCTTAGCCAAGGCGAAGGCGGGGGCGGACAAACATTCGGAAGACGGGGCAGAAGAAGAAGAAGCGGAAGCACCTGAAAAAGGTCAGCTCGAACTCGAAGCAACAGCAACTGAATTTGGAGAAGAGCAGGCGCCAAGGCCAAGGCTCGGAGCACTCGAAGAGGAGTACGGAGAAGGTTTTGGCGGAGAAGAGTCGCGAGCATGGCTCGGATTCGAAGAAGAGACTGAAGCCTCGGCCACAGTGGGAACTCAGTCAGAAGCGGAGCTTGTCGACGAGGCTCGGTAATCTCATCGGGAGACTGTTCAAACTATATAATTTTTGCACAGGGCGACGTAATGTGGCGGAAAGTCCACTTTACTTGAATAAATTGCCAATTAATGACCAAATTACCCAGGCAATCCTGTAGAACTTGACTATTTTTGTGGTAGAGGCCTGGAACGCCAGAAATATGCCAATTCAAGGCACAAGTCGGTCTCGAGCTTTCGCTACGAAGAAAATAAGGAATTCGGGAATTCGAGCAATTATCATTCATCAAATGCGAATGTGCCTTTGTGACTTTGTGTTTGTATGAAATTCGCAATGCCACTGCGAAATTGGCAACCCGCCGATCTTTGCTGGGTTCCACACAAATTGCCTTGAGTCATGTCTGTGTCGAGTCGATGTCGATGTCAATGCAACGGCAGTCTCGAATACATATTTGTTTAACATATCACATCATTTTCTTTATCGTCATCTTCATCGTCAGCCTCAGCGAACAGCGTGAGCGTGACACTTCAAGGCTACATTGCAATCATTCCACAACGTAGCACGTTGAAATTCACAGCATGACGTACGAAATCTACGAAATACGCAAGAGCACAAAAATTAGAACTGAAAAGAGATCCGCATCCTTTTCGTACTACTTCAAATCGCTCGTTGTTTACTTCCTCGACGACGGCGAACGGCAATGATGAGATGAATTTTGGGTATTCATCTTTTCATATGAAAAATATTAGTCTGGGTCTGGCCTGGCCACGTCGAAGTCCATTAGTACAAAAACAGAAAATGGGCAATCAGGACAGTAATAGTACGTTTCACATTCACGATAACGATAACACTTCTGGGTTCTGGCACTTGACACCGGGCCAAGAACAGCAGTAGAGGTAGAAGTACAGGCTAAAAATAGAACAAATGAATATGATTCAAATCGTATGCGTGTGTGTGAGTCCATTCTGTAATGGCACGGGCGTACTAATGTACAGATGTAATGTAATCTTCTTACAATGTATTGAATGCATGAAGAAGAAGATCCGAAACACGAGTCGGAGTCAGGATTATGTGGATCAGTCTACGAACGAACACGCAGCCTCCTGTGCGTGCCGCCTGCCCGATTCAGGATTCAGGACGAAGTTAATTGCTTCCTGATTCGATTCGACCAAGCCAAAGCCCAAAAAACTGAAATCAAGTGAGGTTTAGAGCCCGATTTAGTCGTGCGCTGACTGGAAGCGAAGTCTGGCTCACTTTTTGACGTTTTTGATTAGTTACTCTGCTTTTAACGCGGAAGTTTACTGATTAGACTTCAGTTTCAAGTGCCAGTGCTTTGTTTTTAAAGCGAAGGCATAAGTGGTAAGTTAATTGATTCTAATTCTAATTCGATTGATTTCTGGCTCGAACCTCCCGGCTGATTTCCTCATTCAGTTTCAGTTGAGATTGTTCGGTCGAGTCAGTCGTCGATTTGGAGGTTTGATTAACGCAACGGTTCGGGTTTCTCTGCAGTTTCAATTGCTAGTGCCTGACTCTTGGATTTTGAATTTTGAGAATCATGGAGGATATCCTGGCAGACCGTTCATCACCTGCACTCTGCCATTTGCCTGGCGGACAAATTAGGTAGGTTCTCTTTAAAAATAACGGACTAGGACGGCTATGAGCAAGAACGCCTAATTATCACGATCATATCTTCTGTTGTTCAGCTACCAGGGCAAACCGATGACATCGATGAACACTGCGATGCAGTACCCCTTCCACAACATCCAGCCCGAACGCCGTCAGCTGCTCGGATATACACCCCCCAGCGATGAGTCGTCATTTCACGACCGCCACGTCGAGCTGCAGCAGGCCCGTGCCCGGCTCTTCCCGTCACCAGCCCAGCGGTCAGCAATGTACTCGCAGAATTGGGAGTCGGCCATGGAAGCAGTGTCCGACGACGAAGACGACTGCACAACCGTCAACCGCCTGCCTCCATCGCAACGTGTGAGCAGCTACATCGACGAGATTACCAACAGCCCCGAAATGGCGCAGGCCGAAGCGGAGACGAAGAAAATCCGCGCCGACGCCGCTGCGATCCTGCAGAAGCTGCAAACGCCGGCGAAGCTCCCGTCTTCGAAGCTGTACACGACCTACGACTTTAGCAAAGTGTACCGGGCTCCGACGAGACTCGAGGCGCAGTCAAGCAACGAATACTACGGGTTCGACAGTGACGAGGAGCACTTTAGAGTGAGGCCATCGTTGACAAGAAACCGGAGCGGGAGCGCACGGTCGTCGTACACTCCGTCGTATTTGGGCCAACCCATCGGAAAGACGGTGCAGGGCTTCAACCCGTACGATTTCGCAGCCGAGCGAGCCGCACTCGACCCCGTCGCAAAAGTGGCGGCCGCGATCGACTACCGGTCGCGGTACCTCGACGAGTGCACCAAGTACGGGTCGGATGGAGGGTCAAAGTACATCAACAGCTACGAGACGATGGGTGCCCCGTCGACGTCGTCGTACTACAACAATTATTACACGCCTCGGCGGCCAAAATACATGTTCGATGCGGAGTCTGGCAGCTCGGACGTTCGCAACAACATCGCGATCAGGGCGCAGTACGCGTCGAACCGCGCCGCGGCGAACGTCGGCGTCAGGAAGTTTAATGATTATTTGATGCCTTGAAAGAGCCTGCCGGCCATGCCGACGAATCGAAGAATCAACAATATTTTGGTGAATGCCAATATTTTTGTCTCCCGCCTTGTCTTCGTCTTATCCTGCCCGATTCCTCTGCACACCAACATTCGACGTCGACCCTTGTTTTTGTGTTGGTATCACCAGTATTAATCATTACGACTACCTAAAAACACTTATGAATCTGTGAATCATTTGAATATTTGAATTACCCGGCAATTAAGTAAGAGCAGAATCAGTGAATAAATGTCTTTATTGATGTACGTTAAGGACTTAAGGATCTTTCAGCGAAGAGAAGCAGACGCAGTATTTCTTTGCCTTTGCCTTTGGCTTCGCCTTCGCCTTGACTTTGGCGGCTCCCCCGCCAAGGCCGCTGCCCGACGACCCTTTGTCTTCGTCAATGAACACGGTCGCGTACTCCGTCGGAGGCCGGCAAGCTTTGGTGCAGACCGCCTCTCGCGCCGTTGGCGCTCTGTAGTGCGGCCCCGACGTGCCCGGCGCCCGCTCCATGTAGCAATGACAGACTCCGTCCGTTGTGTTGCACGTCGAAGGCCGAAGCCCGACTGGGGCAACGGGAACAGTCGCGAGTGGATTCGTGGACGGGTCCGGACATAGTTTCAACCGGCAGATGTCCGGCGGGTCAGTGCAGCTCGTGAAATGGTGGGCGACGCCTGCAGCCAGTGTCTGGCTCGCAGGAAAGGCCAAAAGTAGGCAAATCAGTACGAATCTCTTCATATTTCAGTCTAGAACTGGGATTTTCTGTCGATTAGTTTGACTTCTGCTCTACTAAACCAACTTCTGTGTGTGTCAATTGCGAAATGTTATTGACGTTGGTTCTGCTAGAATCAGGGCGAGAAATTAAAACAGGCCAGCTTGTTTACTTTACCGTTATTTACCATTCCGAGTCTGTTGCACCCGGAGATTGACAGTTATATTATATTGTTCTCTGCAAGCTGCGCATGAATTTGGAGCAGTTTCGACTTGAAGTTATTGAAAAAAGTCACGTACACATGTAAACACATGTTTACGCACTTATTTCACGTCCCAGCTACGGTAAAAGCGAAATTATTCGCGAAAGACGACAAATCTTCGACTTCGGCCCCTGCTTAATTGCACGCGTACATGAACATCGCCAGGCTCCAGTACGACTGCCTGCAGTGATATGCTTAACTAGACGGCACGGGTGCATATGGAGTTCCGAGTCCATGGAGACCAGCAACCAAGCAGGCGGTCCGAAAGCACAACAAATCCGAATTCGAATGATGATTCTGAACTGGAGAAGGCACGAGCGCACGGAACAAAAGGGGAAGTTCTTTATCGCGATTGAGTCGCTACGCTTCGCTGTGCTGGCTGGCTGGCTGGGCTAAGACACAACACAAAAATCGAGACAACAACCCGAACCCGAAATTAAAGACATAATAAAGTAAAATGTAATTACGGTTATTTTGACTGATGATTGCTGTTGACTTTTGATCCTTTTACCGAGTCTCTTTGATAGGAATATAAACGAAGCGTAGTGACAAGTGAGTGCCGTGCCGTTTGAATTCTTGTCGCTTTCATTTCTTAGGCGTGCTTCTACAGCAGATTGAAAGCAGAGTGCAGTCTCAATTTCGCAATGAGGCCATCAGTAATCTCCAAACCTGCTGCCGTCGTCGGCGCGAAGGCCAACGGTTCCGGCGAACAACTTTCGACTGTACCGAGGCCGGCGCCAGTTCGAATAAGTGGCCTTGGATCAAGTGGAAGTGGGTTGTCAATATTTAGGCGGAAAACCGAACGATTGGATTGGAGGCAGATTGGTAAGCAGCAAATTATTTTAATAATTATTGTATGAGTGAATTAATAATTAATTAGTTCTAGATTTCTTATCATCTTGCATTTGCATTTGGATTTCAGCCTCCGTGGACATCCACACACTGCTCCACTGCACGTCCGAGGCCGAACTCAATGCCCTGCTCGTCTCGGAGCTCCTTCCCCAAATCGCGTACTGCTCCATCGAAAACGAGCTGCTGGAGGAGCGGGGCAAGCTTGACCCCGGTTTCGTGAAAGTGTTCCAGATCGCTCAGCTGCTCATCGAATTCCTGCTCCATCAGCACCATGTCGCTTTTGAAGCACAGCAGCAGCTGGAAGAGCAATGCGCCAGGCTGGGGCAAGAAAAGGAGGAACAGAGCAAGCTGATGGCGGCTCTGAGGGAAGCGCTGCGGGAGACGAGAAGAGTGCTCCGGAAGAGAAAGAAATACTTGCAGATCCAGAATGAAGGGTTTGGAGCCCGAAGTAAAGGCGAATACGAGAAGGTGGGCACAGAATTTATGTTGACGTCGATATCAGCAAAGCTAAAGCATAAAGTTATTTACTAAAGCATGTTTCTCGCTCTTTTGTTTTTCAGGCTCCGTGTCCGTACTGCATCAAGAAGTTTATTTCACCGACTTTCTTGCATGCCCACATGCAAAAAAGACACCAAGGCTTGTCCATGCCTGCTGATCCACTGTTCGTCACGCTTCCGCTGCAGCAGCAACCTCATAGTGTTCATTTTATGCCCACAAATACGGAGACTGGCAGCAATTTCGACAATTTGAAGCAGGCACCGGCACCTGAGCTGGTCACAATGTCCACTCAAACAGATCGTGACGTGCAGGCAGTGAAGGCGGACGTCGAAGAATTGAGTAAGCGATTGCAGGCGCAGACCCAGCGGGAACGAAGCGGGCCGACCGCAACTGCAACTTCGGGCGACGACGCAGAGGGCTTCGGAACTCAAATGAATCGCGACATCACGCGGCTTGCGTCGAGGATTCAAGAATCTGGATTCGAGGAATTCAAACAAGAATTCATCGAAGAAATTAAGGTAAGTTTGGAATTTAGAGTAGTAATTTTATTGCCAACAAGCTTTTGACGCGCGAGAATGTAATCCTAAATTTTTTTGCGTAAACTGCCCTTTTTGCAGAAAATGAAGGATATGATCGCCTCGTCAGCTGCGAAAGGAGCAGAAATGCAAGAAACGAAGACCCAGGCCAATGAAATTGGAGAAACAGGAATGGGAAGGCCTTCATCGCAGCAAGAAGGAATCGGCGCAGATTCAGTTCAAGATTTCAGGGAACGTTTTTTGAAACAGGAAAAGGAACTCGAAGCGCTCAGGCATTCCATGCAAGTCAAGGTAGGTCAAATTGTAATTCTAAGCCAATATGGCTTCGTCTAAATCCGGATGTCGGATTAATATGCAGATGCAAGAGGACGTTGTCGCCTTCGACGGCAAACTCCAGGCACAGGAGCGATTCTGGAGGATGAAACTCCGTCAGGTTGAGGAGCAGTACGAAGCACAGGCGGGAAAGTTACGGGAGGAGGTTCAGGCCGCCATTGCAGGGGCAGCTGCTTCGAACATCAATGCAACCAGCAGACAGCCGTCCGACGTTTCTGTAGGCGGAAATTCAAAGGAGGGCCGAAGTCAAATTCAAATTCAAGGTCAAGACCATCAAGCAGCAGAAGGCGATCTAAGCGCAAGTCCGACGCCTACTCCAGTACAGACTAGTACACCAAAGAAATCAGGAGTTGAGGCTCAGGTTTTGATGGTGAGACCAAAGACGGCTCGAAGGCGAAGCCCCACTGCTGCGAGTAGCCTAGCAGTGCCTTCCCCGACCCCAAAGGCAAGGCCCCGAACTCCTCAACCAGTGCCTCGGCGGAATTCCCTTCCAAAAACCCTACAAAGCGAATCACAGCCACAGCAAGAGGCAGAGACAGAGAGACTGGAGTCGCTGGAGCTGGAAACTGGAATCGGAACGGTAACCCATCACGAGCACGAGTACGAAGAAGCAGAAGGGCCACCGCAAGGCCAAGACGCAGACAAAACGCAGGTGTCCGACTATCAGACAACTGACCTTGAAGACGAGGACGAAGACGATGGCGATGGCGAAGATTTCGAGCAGGCAGAAGTGGAAGAATTCAGCCACAGCCAAAGTGAAGGCGAGAACGACGTTGACGCCGTTTCGGAGCTCCGTCGCCTAAACCTGCAGCTGTACGACAAGCGCGCTGAACTGGAACAAGAAAGGATGCACCAGCGTCGAATTCAGGCAGAGGTCGTGAAAGAACTCGGCGAGAAGATGAAGAAACTTGGACTGCTGACCAGCAGCGTGGACGAAGACGGGAATGAAAACGGAAGCAGCAGCAGGCAAACGGCCGAGCTGGAAGACGTGACGAAAGCACTCGTTGAGCTGAAGCGGCTGCGCGGGCGTCGTTCGAGTGAAGGAAATGTGAGACACATACATGGCATCATAAAACAGTTGTCTTCATCTCCTTCTTGAATGTTGACTGACGAAGTGTTTCTTGATTTCCTTTTTCAGGATACGAGCACGAAGGAGCAGTTAAGAACTCACGTGAATTTCTTGGCCGCTGCTCAATCGATCGAGAATCAGTTTGAGAGCCGAGTTCAGTCTGGCGACGTGTTTCGCCATCAAAGCCTCAGTCATAGCCACGCCCTTTTGCCACCGCCGCAGCTGCCTCTGCCTTTGTCGACTCCGTCGAAGTCAAAGGGCAGAGCGCCGTCGCTGCCACCGTCTTCGAAGAACACAAACAGCAATAGCCCGATTATTAAAATGCTGAGTGCCGTGAAGCAGAAGGGAGCTGGCTGGAAGAAGAAATTCGTTACTTCGATCAAGGGCAAGGGCGATAATGCGACGGGCAAGACGAAGGCCACGGCGCGGAAGGTGGCAAGGACACGGTCAAGAACGCCAACGACGGCCGAGCCTCGGCCACACCCGCAGCCGTTCACGTTCACTGAGCCCGAGCCTAGCGGCTTGGAAACCTTCCACGAAGAAATGCTGGAGGCGGAGACTCGAAAGGCGGTGGCGGCGAAGAAATCCTTTTTCTCACGCACAAAAGCCAAACTCAGCGGCCGCAGTGGCGGTGGTGGTCGTCAAAAGGGCACACCGGCTGCAGCAGCAGCGATAAGCATGGGAACGGAAAGCGTACGACGAGCCAGGAACCTTCGGCAAGATCTGCAAGAATCTAACGAAGAGGAGGATGAGGACGGAATTAGGCCCGCTCTTCGTCCGTTGGCCGTCGCAAGCCCTACCCGACCCCGGCCCAAGTCAGCAAAGGAAAGAACGCCTGCTGCCGCTGCTCTTTCACAGTCACACTATTCGAAGCCCATGAAGGTCAAGGCCATTCTAGGGCAGGGGCAGAGTCAAGCTCCTCGAATATTTAGCGCAAACGCACTGCCACCGCCGCCTCAAACCGTCGCCGTCAGCGGATCAGGCGTGGGCGTAGGCGTTACTTCAATGTACCCTTCTGAAGAGACCGCACAAGACTGGGACTCGAGTGGCAGTGAAAGCGATAGTGAAAGCGAGGGGTTAAGAAAGTCGGAGGAGTTGCGCCAGATCGCTAAATCGTTGAGCGACCGCCGGAATAACCCGGAAACCCAAACAGCAGCAGGCCCACAATCAGCTTACTACTCGCATTATCAAAAGCATGGAGCTGGAGCTGGAAGCCAAAGTCAAAGTCAGGCTCCTGTCGTCAAGCGGAACCTCCTGCAAGATTTCAACACGGCGGAGGAGCGATGGCAAGGACTTTACAGCAGATTTCAGGCGCAACAGGGCGAAGTCCACGTACATGCTGGTAAAGACGGCAGTGAGGAAGAAGAGGAGGAGGAATCGAAAACGGAGAAATCCGAGTCTGAGCAATATGGAGCCGGAGACCGACATGGAGACTTAAACTTACGCGAGCACGATCACGAGCGAGAAACCGACAACGACACTTCGAAGGCGGAAGGAGTGAACTCCAACACGTCGATGTCCGAAGACGCTTGGTCGATAACTTTGAAGCGTTTACAGATGCAGAAGTAGCAAGTAAAGGAACTTTAAGAATTAAGTAAGAATTAATTAAGCGTTAAGCAAAGAAGAGTCTTCTTAAATTATGTAAAAAGTAAGTAAATGTAAATGTTGAGATTTTGTAACACAGCAAGTAAAAAGAGTAAACCACAATTAAAATGTACGCAGATTTTGTAATTGAAGATTTAATTTTGCAATGTATCTGTTCATAATTCGTTTAATTACTTTGATTTGGGCAGTTTTCACATTTCTCGACTTCCTGAATGAATTTTGAATTTGGGGCAGAATTTCGTACGGGGTCCGTTGAGAATTTTGTGAATCTGCGGAAATAAAGAACTATTACTTATAAAGATGTAGAGAATTCGGTGAGCTTCAGGCTTCAAGTCTTTTTTGGCATAAAACATAATCGAACTTACGAAAGATTAGAGAACTGGTCCGGCCAGCAGTCCAGCATGCGAGTGAGTCCGTGATTTGATTTGTCCAGAGTCTCCAGAGTCCATTCCAGTCCGTCGTCGCGCGCGTTAATCGTTCACTGTTGACTGCGAGACTCCGCCATGTGTATCTCGACGAATCCAGTCATGCGTGGCGATCCGGTCCAGTGTGATGCGTTGGGTGATGTCGGGCTCAAGGACTGCGCGGACGAGTGAAGACAGGGCTGGAGTGAGCACGTCCTTCACACGTGACCGGAACTCCCATTTGCGAGCCAACTGATCCTTGAGAAGCTTCTTCAGATTAGAGTCGTCGAAGGGCATCGTTGCATTGACCATAATGTACAGAATAATTCCGAGAGACCAGACGTCAGCCAGTTTGGGGTTGTACGGCGTGCCACTCACGACTTCCGGCGCCGCGTACGCGGCTGAACCGCAGTACGTTTGGCTGAGAATCCGTTTCCCGTCCGAATCCACACAAAAACGTGCTGAGGGAGAACATAAAAGAAAATTAATGAAAATCCATTGAGGAATGAGTTAAACTTCTCTTTTTCACTCACCGAATCCAAAATCTGCCAATTTGACATTCCAGTGCCGCGAGAGCAAAATATTCTCGCATTTAAGGTCCCGATGAGCGATGTTCAGCGAATGAAGATACTGGACTCCTTGAACCATCTGTCGAAACCAGATTTTCGCTTGGCGCTCGGGCACCAGCCCATTTGCGCGGATGAAATCCAGCATGTCACCATTCTCGGCGAACCGCATGAAGATGAATACTCGTGGCCCTCGCTGGAGGATGCTGTGCACTTGAATAATGTGTGGATTCTCGATCCGAGTCAGAATGTCCAGCTCCCGAGGGAAGAATTTGTCCAGGAAATCCTTCGGTGCCCGCTCCTTGTCGAAGATCTTGCACGCGAGTTTGACTCGATGCTCGCCTTCTTTGTACTCGGACAGATGGACGGTGGCGTACGAGCCTTGCCCGATCTTTCGAGATATTGCATATCCCTTCTTGTCCAAGGCATTGACTTCGGATGTGGTGGGACTCATAACAGATGTGGCAGTCTTGGACGACATTTAATCAGCGGATCCCACCTGGTCTTGGCGCTGGTGGCTTCTGTTCCGCTCCTGGATCTGTGAAATCACGTAAAATCACATTAAACCAAGCCTCGATGAGTAAACTGCTTTACGATTGTCTAATCTTATAACTCCTGGAATTTATCTTAACGAATAACAGCTTACGTTGTGGACCGATCACGAATTCTTGACCTTTACTGCCGCCTCCGCTGTGCTGTTGACCATGCAATTTAGGCGAATTGGATTCAGGGAATTTTGGAACTGAGTGACCGGTGTCCAGCTGTTCAGCGTCCAGCAGGTGGGCCGCAGAAATTTTGACGGATGGAAGTGGTCGGCTTGGGTCGAGATTTTGGTTGCGACTACCGAGAAGCAAAAATTCGCAATACTGCAAATGCAAGTGCAAGGTTTCCGTCAGGGCAGGGCAGGACAAGCAAATCTCGAGCCACCACCACACACCGCTGAACTCCAATTGCAATTTGTGCAGCGCAGCGTCAAACAAGAAATTGTCTTTAAAGTTGATCTCGGGAGTATAGCAACAGAGAAACAGAATTCTGACAGATGCGATTGTGCCAAAATTTGTGACTACTCGCGCGAGTCAAATTCCATTGATTTATTTCAGTTTCTGTAATTTTTGAGAGCTTCATTTGAATAGTTGAGCAGAATTCCCAAGGGTCAATTTAGTAAACTATAAAATCTTAAGATCCAGCATATTCGTATCAGTCAGCATCTCCAGCGTCTGATTCAGCGTAGGACTAAGGCTTGAGCGTGTGGACTCATTTTCCTCAACTGCTGAAGACCTGCTCGTGCTTTCGTAATCAGAATCCACTTCGAGCTCGGTTCCTTCCATCTGGCTTTGGCCTTGGCTTCGAATTCGACCCGGTGCCGCCGCTCCCACCACAGCAGCAACAATCGGTTGTATCACGAAATTAATCTTCCACACAAGTTTCCCGTCTTTTCTGCCTCCAATCTGCTTCAGCTGCTGAAAAGGGACGGAAACGCAGAGGACACTGTCGTCAATCTCCGCCCAATCCCTCCGGCAGGCATGGACGGCGACGTTCCAGGTCACGCGTGGAAACCGCACGTCAGGATTTGAATTTGAAACTGTTATCTCGGTCTGGTATTCACGGGCATCTTCGTCGGGGCCGAAGAGGGACAGCCAAATGGTGAGAAGGCCATTGAGCAGCCGGCGTCGAGCGATAAAAGAGCGGCGGTTGTGGCCGTAGCCGTAAGTGATTATTAAGGGCGTCCACTCGAAGACTCGCCCTCTCATCGAAGATATAAAGTCGAGGGTCGAGACTCCTTCGCCTCCGCCTTCGTCTGAGTCAGCTCCTTCCACTTCGATGTAGCTCCGTTGCTCGAATTTGTGGTGCTCTAGAAGATGGTCGACGTAGCGATTGAATCCGATGCTGACTCCTTGGCAGTGATTTCCGTAGTAGCAATTGCATGTGATATTCCTACAGTGCAGTATAGTGCAATCAATTAATTATTGTTCGCCCAATTAATTGATAAACTCACCTGAAATTGCATTTACTCAAATGCAGCTTGTATTCATCGCCGAGCACTCGCCTATTGCAGCCCTCCGCATGGAACCGGCACACAAACGTGCTTGCCCTCACAATCTGTTCGATGGCGATATTCCGAGCCGTCGTGTACTGCCCCTTGCAGAGTCCGCAGGCGCTCGTTTGCGCTCGGCAGCCCTCGCACACGAAATGTCCGTTCTCGCAGGTTACGAGCGGCGGGAGGGCGATGTTGGTGCAGATCGGACACTCCAGCGCTCGGAGAATGCACGACGGCTCTGCGAGCTGCAGGAGTTCGGGGGCGTGAGTGCCAGCCATTTCCATTAATTGTGGGTGAACTGCGAAAATAATTTAAGTGGCGATTCGCTCGTGAGTAGTGATAGTGAATCACTGATTCAGGATTTGCAGATTTTCATTTACTTTTTCATGCATTGCCTTGGATTTATGATGTGAATATGGACATTGGCAAGGTTGATTCATACTTCATTACAGAGAGCTTATCAGCAGACCAGCAGTAGCAGCAGCTTTATGAAGTTGTGTGCAGTAGTGTTCTGAATGTACTGACTGAGTTGAGACTGATAACTGATGTACTGATAATAGTCGAGTGCATCTGCTGTTCCTGATATTGTCGGTAGCAGTCGTAATAAAATTCCCAGTCCAGGCAAGGCCTTGTTACCCAACTTTCATCAAGAAAATTAATAATTCACTCCAGCAGCGGAATTCCGCCTCGTCTTTTCTAGTTTATTCATTTACTTAGCGGTGTCGTCATTTCATTCATTTATTCAATTCTTTCCAAATGCAATGGATGAATTCATATTTGACTCAAATCCAGTAAAAACTTGGTAGTCGGTGTAACACGAATTTTAATGTTTGGACTGTGGACTCGATTCCCTATTCTTAATTACTTAAATGCCAGGAACAAATTCACCACGTTCTGGAACACGACGGTAAACTCGACGATGACAAATGTAACCTTTCTGACGTAGAAGAATATCCCGATTCTAAACCGAAGCGGCCTGTACGTCGCGAACTGGCGATACAGCGCTTTGTAGAGTGTCAGCTTCGGATGGGGGTCTTTATCTTCGTCGTCACTCTTGCTGTCATCGCCGCCGTTACGCGTACGCCGACGCAGCAGTGCTTTCTTAGTCCACGCCGTGAAAGAGTCGGGATACACACACGAGGCGTCCGTGTACACCATCGCAAAGTCCAGTACAATCTTCGTAGCGATAAGCAGTACGATGGGGCTGATGATGATCGTGGCGGTCATCACGGGATCCTGCGTCTTGAATCTGGACATGGTGTAGAATCCAGTAATCTGCAGGGCGCAACTTGCACCGAACGTCGTGGCGACGATGTTGCGTGCAAACTGTGCCAGCCGTTCGTGGAGGACTTGATGGGCACGGAAGAGGATATGAATTCGACGATGATCCGATTCCGGTGAAAACCTGCATGAAGAAGTCCGTTTATCAGTCAAACAACCTGGATTCAAAGATTAGAGGTTTGAATACTTGAGTCGATTCAAAAATCCCGCCATTCCATTAGCATAGTTCAGGGCAATCAGCACGAAAAGTCCGGCCGTCCCGAAGGTATTCATGACGGCATTGCCCCACACCAACCCGAGGCCAATATTCAGGACGACGTACTTGGACCGCAGGAGACTGAACAGAGGTTTGCCATCCTGAATCATTGCCGTGTTCCCGATCCAGTTGCCCAACACCATACCCACGAAGGAAATGAGGGCGACCTTGGAAAGGAGCTCCACTCCGTCACGAGTCTGTAGCGGAATTCTATGGTGGACACCTGAGATCAGATACCAATGATTTCATGAGTACGATTAGTACGATGATGCCCTAATTGACAAAGAATTCTTGTACTAATTAGCAATTAGGCAGCTTACTTAATTTTCTCGCGAGCAAGTGGATGGACGACATGAGCGCTGCGAATTCGTGCGGGTGAAAGAAATTGTAGAATCGAATTCCTTGCGACAAGAAAATTGCTGTCCCTGTGAAAACCACGTAAATGTAGTCGTCCGACTTGATTTGTGTGACGGGGTCTTCTGTTGCTGAAGGATTGTAGTAAAGTGGGACGATAATCGATGTGAGCAGGCACCAGTCGGTGATTGTGTACAGGGCACACCAAACCCGCCAGAGCCGAAGGTACGGAACCACATGCACGGTGCAGTTGACGGGATTCCATCTGTAGGGCAGACACCACGTTCGACAACCGACACGAATCAAGTACGAAAATAGTCGGAAAGACTCCTCGGAGATCATGATTCACTGATCTACCATTCACTGTTCCTATAATCAGTAACTCACACAGCAGCAGTGGCCGAAGCTGCTGACGAGTCGAGCCACACGTGTAAATTGATCGAAGACTGAATGAATCGATAGATCCAATATATGGAATCCTGTTGCAAAAAAATATTTGTTCAATTATTCAATTATTTAATGACTTTGTGACGATTCGGCAACTTTCTTAGAAATTTATAAATGCTTTATCGCACTTTTCAACGAATTAAATGTGAATATTTCATGCTGTCCCACCACGACGACCATGTAGCCCTGCTCCGTCATGCCATGGCCATATCATCCGACCTCTTAAAATGCTGTTGAAGTTATTCTTGCTTCCTTGCTTGCTTGTGACACTACTCCTCCGAAACTACTTAATATTTTAAAAAACGGTTTTCACAAGCATGTCCGCCATGGTTAGTCAGTGTTATCGCGCTATATTGGTTGGTGCCGCGACCCAATGTTTACAATTCATTCTCCCTGGTCACTCAGTAACCGTCCGTTTTAGCTAGTAAAGTCTTAAATTCTGTTCAATGCCTGCTTGGCTTGGCCGTCCTTGCATTTCGAGCTGCCGTGTTAATTTAGAATCCGACGAAGCGTGGCAACATGGCGCGGCCTTCGCCAAGTAAAAATGACAATGACTGGTGGCTCCACGTGGCAAGGCTTTCTGGAACGCCGACGAAGGGTTGTTCGCCTTCTCGTCTCTTAGGATTTGCTGGAAATGATTGCTTAATAATTTAATGCTTATTACTTGCGCGGCGCTTATTTGAATGCTCTGGATGGCAATGGCAATCGGGATAAATTATGCGTACAGTCAAAATTAATACGCGCTAATTAAGCGTTATGCTTAATTGCGGAAAAGTTTGAATAAAGATCTGTATTTTTCTGGAATTAATAGGGACAAGAAGAGCTGAATTTCAAAATTGCGATCGGGATTCTAAATTACGATGGCTTCGAATTTCAGAATTGGGAAATTCGAAAATTAGTGAGCCCGTCAAGAAAATTGCCCAACCCACGGCCGACCTTCATTTGTGGACATGAAGGTCTAGCTTAGTAATTAGGAGTCTTTATGGAATTATAGTTAATTGATTGAATTATCCAGGTTGTTGGCCAGTCAGATTCTGGACAGCGAGCGCAAAAATGATTTCCGAAGAATGCTTCAAGCTTTTCTGGTGCGTTATCCGGGTTGGGTACTGGACACTGATCATGCCCTACAAGTAGAATCCGACCAACTACGCAGTCAAGGTCAGAGCCCGTCTGGGGCTTTGGCGGGTGGTCGCGGTCGCCGGACTGGCGATTCAATGGACGCTGGTTCTCTCCGCCCGCACCGAGCTCCTCAAATCCGACGCCGGACTCCAGGACGTCATCTACTGGCTTATAATCGTGATCGGTATCATTTCTCGACGTTGTTGCAAGTTTACAATCTGATCTACACTGCAGAATTCGCCGCGAAACTGACCTGCAATCATTTGCTAGCTCGAAGGCTGGCGACACACTACAAACTCGACATGTGTTGGAGAATGGAATCGAGGGCAACCTCGAGATTCCAGACTCCCGTGTAATTATGACTTATCACTATTTTATGCCTTTTGTAGAAAATAATAATTGCATAAACATGCATATTTTTATGTTTCTGGTGTCAAGTCAAATGT